>JAODAL010008899.1:0-114247 GCA_025379985.1 Phyllomedusa bahiana
GTGGTGGGGAAACACCTGCCCCTGTGATGGAGTTACACTTTTCTTGGGTGTATTTTAAAAGGTGGTGAGGTGCGTGACCAAGGGAAATATGGAGGAGGATATTGTATGTGGGTGGTGGGGGATATTGTATGTGGGTGGAGGGGGATATTGTATGTGGGTGGTGGGGGATATTGTATGTGGGTGGAGGGGGATATGGATGGAGCTACTTAGCCCTGTGTCTATGATATGTGAGACAGACAGATATGTAACTCTCTTGCTATTGTACTACACAATACAGTTCTTTTTTGCACACTGTATTATGTGGTAAAATGGGCACATTTATATCCTAGAGGCCGGTTTTTTTTTGCTGGGGGCGGGGCGATCGTGTTGCTGATGGCGGGGGGATCAGGTTGCTGGGGGCGGGGTTTACAGGGGGGGGGCCAGGTGCTTCAGCTGTATGGGGCCCTGAAATTTCTGTTGGCGGCCCTGTGCACAGGTGATATCATTATTGTCATTGCATTCAGTGGGAGACCCTGAAAGCATGAACTGTTGGTGGGTCTTGAGGACTGGAGTTGAGAAACACTGCTCTAAGACCTCATGGTCTAAATGAGATACAAGAGGCGATTATTTAAATTCTTTTAACCCCTTAAGCCGAACGCCTGAAAAGTACTCAATGACCATAACATTTTTTTAGTTTTTGCCTCCTTGCGTTTCAACAGTTGTAACTTTTTTATTTTTTCAATGACGCAGTTGGATGAGGCCTCATTTTATTCGAGACAAGTTGTACTTTATGGGGGAACAGTTTAAGTTAACTTATAAATAATTGCAGTATTTTTTTTTATTTTATTTTTTTAAATTTGTTGTTTTTTAATTTTTTTTTTACATCATTCACATTTCACACTTAATAACTTGTTAGATTAATTCTACAGGTTATTACGGTCGTGTGGATGCCAAATATGTGTAGGATTTTTTGTGCGTGTAATTTATGCACAATTATTTTTTTATTAAATAATTATTTTTATTTTATTATTTATTTTTTTTATTCTTTTATTTTACACTTTTTACATTTTTTTTTTACATTTTTTTTTTTTTACACTTAGAATGTATTAGCATATATGAATATGCTAATACATTCTAATCTGTGTCACTTTGACACAGGCAGTGATTAGGACAGCACAAAGTGCGTCCTAGTCACTGGCTTGTTACACAGACAGCTCTGGGGCCACACTAGGTCCCCAGAGCTGACTGTGCAGCCGTTCCCCGGGCTCTGTCGGGTCACCGGGTATTCCGATCACACGACAGAGCAGGGGAACCCTTTGATTGCGCTGCGGTAACGCACCGCCGCAATCAAAGGGTTAAAGCATCGGGGTGTGGAGGTTTCCTCCGCTACCCGGTGCTCGCAGGAGATGCTCTGGGATCAGGGCTGTGTAGTTCAGCCCTGATCTTAGCGCTGCTGCGGCGTCCGGGCGCCGCAAACTCCGATGTCTGCAGCGACGTCAAGAGACGTCGCTGCAGACAAACGTCCTGAAATGCCCGCCGTCAAAAGAGGGTGGGCGGTCGTTAAGGAGTTAATCATTTAATATATATGTATTATATTAATCTTTTTTAGTGTTTTTAGAGAGTATTACTAGCGCATGGCACGCATGAATAATATCAGTATATATTCTACATGGTTTTTATGCATATATTATTTTTTATGTATGTTAATTTTTTCGTTTTTTATTTTTAATTATTTTTTATAATATTTAAACAGCCCAAAAGTGTATTATACATGAGATATAAGTTATTCATCCTTCAATGTGCAATATTGATAATTGTTGATTGTTTTTTATTTGCATATGGCCCCGTTCACACGGCTTATTTGCCGACAGATTGGCGCCGTATTCCGCGCCGGATTTGCGCTTCAATACGGCGCCAATCCGTCGGAGTCATTACGGTAATCCACTGCTCTCATTGAGAACAGTGGAATCCATCGCTCCTCCCCGCTCGGCAAATCCGCCGCGGGGGGGAGAAAGTGACATGCACATTATTTACGGCGCGGACGCGCCGTAAACAATGCATTGTCTATGGGCCGGGAGCGGCGCCCCCGCCGCGCTCCGGCCCGCCCCCGTCCCGCCCCGTATTCACGGCGGATTTGTGCGCTCAATACGGCGCACAAATCCGCCGTGAATAAGCCGTGTGAACACGGCCGATATCGGTCTTTGGTGTATATTTTTTTTAATGGTGTTCTCTTAATTTTTTAGGCGATATGCCTATAAGTGATTAACATCATAGATCAATTATTTTAAATAGTTTACATAAATATAGAACCAGTTTTTTAACATTGTTTTTATAGGATGTTGTTTGTAATGACCGTTCTCTGTTTACATCTGAAATTGTGAATGGCCTTCCTTCACTACTCACGTCTCTCTGAACTATTGTTTGTGGCCGATGCTGCAATGCCCTGACAGGGCTAGAGATGACATAGAGGTGTCTATAATCACTACACCTTGAAACAGTGGGTTGGTTCTCTTCATATCGGTAAGGTACATTACTTTTACCTAAGGTATTGAGATTTTTGGATATGACCACATCTTACTTTCTGGGATGAATACATCATCCTTGTTCTCTTTTTCCCTAGTTGGTATTGTCATTTTTTCAGGTATCTTGGATTAAGCATAGAATACCTGTAGTACATTATTTGACAATTATGTTTGAACACCTTTAGTCTGTATTCCTGCATTTTGGTCCCCTGAGGTGACCAAGTATAATAATTTTTACAGGGTGGTCGAAACATGTTGGGACCAGACTAGAGGATCATATCTGTCAATTTTCCTAGGGACAGGTTCCGGGCCAGAGCGCCCTTTATCAGGGCGATCATCTTGCACTTTAGGGTTTGGACTGTTGTTCATTGTAAAGCATCGCCCTGGTAGTTCTAGAGAGAGTTGTTAGTGGGATATATTTTAAGTTATTATTAATAAAAGTTATATTTTAGACATTACCTCTTTTTTCATGGGGTTTTGAATCAGTCAGAGGTTTCTGGATACTGGCCATTCATCTAGCTGGTAGTTGTTATATTCTTTTTGTGGCATTCCTTCACTACTTAGCCTCGTTTTGATTTGCAAAGTGTATTTAAACTGTGTACGCATCTAGCTCTGTTCATCTGAGGAAGCGGGTTTGATACACAGCGAAACGTGTCATGAAATTGTAATAATATTAACAAACATTTCTACTTGGGTCTATCCTAAGATTCATTGTGCTCTAGCAACACGTTCCGTTAGCTGCCTCCATCCAGGAGTCACAGCGTTCTACTTACCTCTTCTTAACTGGTGACTAACTCTACAGATCCTGCTGTTTTAATATTTAGATGCATATTTGTCTCTCTTACTCAATGCAGCTTTTGAACCGACTGAATGTTTTTCTTCTACTCGGTTCATGGTTTTCTGTTTACTTATTAAGGTTAACGCCAAGTTGCGCATCACTCTGCTGAACTAAGTCGATATACTGTCAACATTTCTTCATTATTCAGCTATTCCTTGCTTGAGGTACTGTTCTCACTATTTTTAGCTTAATATATTTACTCTGGAGTGCTTTGGCGCTCGTTATTCTCGTGACAAGGGATCACTAAATCATCTTCTGATCTTTGTTCACTACGTTATACTTGAATTTTGCCTGCTAGCTCTGTTTAGGATCAGACACTGTTAATTATACGTATAGCTCTGCTGATTACTTATTATTACTCCATATTGTATCTATATTCTATCTGAAGAAAACTGCTTTATAGAACACTTTGAGTATGCAACTTATGTACTAGATTTTCAATCTTGTTCTTTTTTACTGTATGCAGTGTCGGACTGGGGGGTCTGGGGCCCACAGGGGAAATGATCTCGGGGGCCCACCCTACTGTACATTAAAATATTACCGGCCTCTCAGACATAAATGCGCCCATTTTACCACATAATACAGTGTGCAAAACAGAACTGTATTGTGTAGTACATTTGTCAGTCTAACATATCATAGACACAGGGCTAAGTAGCTCCATCCATATCCCCCTCCACCCACATACAATATCCCCCTCCACCCACATACAATATCCCCCTCACCCACATACAATATCCCCCTCCACCCACATACAATATCCCCCGCCACGTTTCCCTTGGTCACGCACCTCACCACCTTATAAAATAAACACCAGCAAGAAAGTAAAAGTGTGACTCCTATCACAGGGTCAGGTGTTCCCTCACTCTTACAATCAGGGACACATATGCGCTGCCTATCTAACCATATAACCTACAACACCACTATAGGACCAATAGAGGTCAGACACCAGCTCATATATAACCTACAGCACCGCCATATAGAGACCACATAGAGGTCAGACACCAGCTCAGGTATAACCTACAACACCACCATATAGAGACCATATAGTGGTCAGACACCAGCTCAGGTATAACCTACAACACCGCCATATAGAGACCACATAGAGGTCAGACACCAGCTCAGGTATAACCTACAACACCGCCATATAGAGACCACATAGTGGTCAGACACCAGCTCAGGTATAACCTACAACACCGCCATATAGAGACCACATAGAGGTCAGACACCTGCTAAGGTCACCATCACATTACAATATAAAAAATAACCCTTGATGTCAGGGACTCACCAGAGACGTCTGAGTCGTTCTCTTCTCTCATGAGTCGTTCCGATTCCCTTTTCTTCTGCATCTGTTCCACACCGCCATGATGACTTGTCCTGGCCATAGCTCATCCCTGCAGAAATTACACACAAATATCTTAGAATCCTCAATTTTCCAGCATTTCTTTACCTATTCCCACCTCTGTACAAACTACCCAGGGGTGAGAGAGCGGGTACAAGCCTAGTATCCTAAGGGTTTGGAGGGTGGGGAGAGGCCACAGGTAACTAGATAGGCCCTATTTAGGTAGGTAGACCCCCGTGGATAAGTTGCTAGGCCAGCCCCAGGTAGGTTGGGTGGGTACCTAGCCACAGGTGGGTAGGTAAATAGCCCCCAGGTAGATAAGCAGGCCCCAGTTATGCAAGTTGATAGGCTACAGTTAGGTTGGTGGACCCCAGTTAGTTAGGCTGTAGGTAGGTGTTGGTGAGTCCCAATTAGTTAGGCTGTAGGTAGGTGGTTTCCCCAGTAAGGTAAGCTGTAGGTAGTTAGGGTCCCCTTTAAATAGGCTGCAAGCAGTTAGGGACCCCCTTTAGGTACTATACAGGCAGTTAGGGGTCTCCTTTAGGTACTATACAGACAGTTAGGGGTCTCCTTTAGGTAGTCTACAGGGAGTTAGGGGCCTCCTTTAGGTAGTCTACAGGGAGTTAGGGGCCTCCTTTAGGTAGTGTGCAGGAAGTCAGGGCCCGCCCTTGAGCTACTGTGTAGGTAGTCAGAGCCCCCTTAGTGTTTAGGTAGCCAGGGCCCCCTTGTAGTCAGGGCCCCCTGTAGGTAGCCAGAACCCCCCTGGTAGTCAGGGCCCCCTGTAGGTAGCCAGAACCCCCCTTGTAGTCAGGGCCCCCGGTAGGTAGTCAGGACCCCCTTGTAGTCAGGGCCCCCCTATAGGTAGCTGGGGCCCCTCATGTAGGTAGTCAGGGCCCCCCTGTAGGTAGTCAGGGCCCCCTTAGATTGCCAGAGCTCCCCTGTAGGTAGCCAGGGCCCCCCTTGTAGTCAGGGCCCCCATGTAGGTAGCCAGGGCCCCCATGTAGGTAGCCAGGGCCCCCCATGTAGGTGGCCAGGGCCCCCCATGTAGGTAGCCAGGGCCCCCCCTAGTAGCCAGGGCCCCCCCTTGTAGCCAGGGCACCCCCTAGTAGCCAGGCCCCCCCCCCTTGTAGTCAGGGCCCCCCTTGTAGTCAGAGCCCCCCTAGTACAGTGTCCCCCCCCAGTAGCCAGAGCCCCCCCCCCCTAGTAGCCAGAGCCCCCCCTTTGTAGCCAGTCTCCCCCCCTTTGTAGCCAGTCTCCCCCCCCCTAGTAGCCAGTCTCCCCCTCCCTAGTAGCCAGGGCCCCACTTTGTAGCCAGTGTCCCCCTAGTAGCCAGAGCCCCCATTAGCCAGTGTCCCCCTTAGCCAGGGTCCCCCCCAGTAGCCAGGGCCCCCATTAGCCAGTGTCCCCCTAGTAGCCAGAGCCCCCCTTAGCCAGTGTCCCCCTAGTAGCCAGAGCCCCCTTAGCCAGTGTCCCCCCCATAGTAGCCAGGGCCCCCCTTAGCCAGTGTCCCGCCCATAGCAGCCAGGGCCCCCCTTAGCCAGTGTCCCCCCATAGTAGCCAGGCCCCCCTTAGCCAGTGTCCCCCCAAAGTAGCCAGGGCCCCCCTTAGCATCCAGGGCCCCCCTTAGCCAGTCCCCCCCATAGTAGCCAGAGCCCCCCTTAGCCAGTGTCCCCCCCATAGTAGCCAGGGCCCCCCTTAGCCAGTGTCCCCCTTAGCCAGCGTCCCCCCCAGTAGCCAGGGCCCCCCTTAGCCAGTGTCCCCCTAGTAGCCAGAGCCCCCCCCTTAGCCAGTGTCCCCCCCCATAGTAGCAGGGCCCCCTTAGCCAGTGTCCCCCCCCATAGTAGCCAGGGCCCCTTAGCCAGTGTCCGCCCATAGCAGCCAGGGCCCCCCTTAGCCAGTGTCCCCCTCATGTAGCCAGGGCCCCCCCTTAGCCAGTGTCCCCCCATAGTAGCCAGAGCCCCCCCTTAGCCATTGTCCCCCCCATAGTAGCCAGAGCCCCCCTTAGCCATTGTCCCCCCCATAGTAGCCAGAGCCCCCCTTAGCCATTGTCCCCCCATAGTAGCCAGGCCCCCCCCTTAGCCAGTGTCCCTCTCATAGTAGCCAGGGCCCCCCTTAACCAGTACCCCCATAGTAGCCAGGGCCCCCCTTAGCCAGTGTCCCACCATAGTAGCCAGAGTCCCCCTGTAGGTAGTTTAAAAAAAAAACCCCCAAAAAAACAAACCAATCAATCACATACCTTGCTCCCGCTCCTGGACAGTCCCGGCCGCTCCGTGCTGCCGCCGGATCCATACTGGCGCCCTGCATAGGCGGCGCGGTAAAGTGACGTCACCGCGCGCCTACGTCAGCAGTAGGGGCCGGCGCCCGGCAGGTTGAAGGCCTAATGCTTTTCACCCTGCGGAGAGATCAGCGGAGCGCAGCGCTAGTGGCGCTGTGCTCCGCTGACACCGCGCGCAGCCCGGGAGCCGGGGACATTAGTCCCCAACTCCCGGGCCGGTCTCTGAGCGCTCGGGACGCGGGTCCCGGGCGTTCAGTGACCGAATGCGCGGACGGGCCCCGGGGAGCGACGGCACTGCCTCCGGGGCCCACAACAGCTCGGGGGGGGGGGGGGGCCCCACCGGGGGATTCCCCGGTCCCCCGGCGGCCCAGTCCGAGCCTGACTGTATGTATTCAATTTTACTTTTAATACTCTCTCTTGAATAAGAAAAGTTAGACATATTTGGTATCGCCACATCCTAAAAAGTCCAATCTATTAAAATATAACATCATCTATCCAAAATTTCAGGGTTTTTTTGGTCATTTTACATCTTCTTAAAATTGGAATAAAATTGATCAAATAAGTCACATGTATTCCAAACTGGTACCAATAAAGAGTACACTTCAGCCCGCAAAAAATTCCCCTCACTCACGTCTGTAGGTGTTAGCACAAAAAACCTATTGGTCGCAGAACATGGCAGCACAAATTTCAAAAATCGAAAATGTTTGGAATTTTTTTTTACGGTACCAAAACATAACAAAAACCCTACATGTTTGGTGTTTACAGAATTGTATCAACCTGCAGAATACAGGGAATACATCATTTATACCGAAGAGTGAACATCCTTAAAAAAAAAACAAAAAAAAATGCAAACATGGCGCTGGTACTTTTTTCCACATTTTGCCACACTTGAATTTTTTTGCAGTTTCCCGGTGTATTCCATTGTACAGTGAATAACACCATTAGAAAGTACATCTTGTCCCGCTAAATAAAAGCCCTCATATGTCTATGTAAGTGGAAAAATAAAAAGTCATGGCTCCAAGAAGGCGAGGAGGGAAAAACTAATGTGTCAACCAGAAAAAAAAACGCAAGGTCCTTAAGGGATTAACATATTACATCTTCAAAGAGAGCTGTATCCTTACATTGCCTGTCATCTGGTAAGCTGACACAGCAACAGTTCCACTTTTTTTTTTTTTTTTTTTTTATATATAGAAGGTCCACATTCTATTAGAAAGTTGCATAACTTTTCATTAAACATTGATAAAAAGGTGTATCCCATTAAGGGGCCGTTCACACGGCTTATTTCGGCGCGGATAGGGGCCGTACTGCGCGCCGGATTTGCGCTGCTGTACGGCGCCAATCCGTTGCAGTAATTACGGTAATCCACCGTTCTCATAGAGAACAGTGGATTCCGTCGCTCCTCCCCGCTCGGCGAATCCGCCGGGGGGGAGAAAAGGGACATGCACATTATCCAGGCGCAATACGCGCCGTGGATAATGCAAGTCTATGGGCCGGCGGCCCGCGCCCCTGCCCCGCCCCTTTTTCAAGCCGGAATTGCGAGCGCAATCCGGCTCGCAATTACGGCTGGAATAAGCCGTGTGAACACGGGCTAAGACAAAAATTACAAAATCAGTCTTGAAAGTAGCAGTACGGGTGCACACCTTACCAGACCTGAGTCAGAGTATATCCAGAGACAAAAATATATATATATATATATATGTGTGTAATCCTTTATCCACCCATGCAATGTTAAACCCATCAAAGAAGCTTTTTTCAAGCCCATTAGGACATCCCCTGCCTATATGCCTTATTAGGGCTCAGTACCTCCCATATATTAGTCACAATGGAGAGCTGGTGCAACAATAACAATAACCCTTGCTGTGGGGGACTCAGCATGACTATTTATTACAGTCTCCTATTGATTTTAATAGGTTTAATTTAATACAACCTTTTACCTGGTGGAGAAAAGTACATCCACCTGTATCTGTAACCGTGGTGAACAACTGATCAAGGGTCATCATTTAGCATTGGGGAGTGGATGACTACAACCTGTTCCATGCTTATGCAAGAATGGATGGTGATACATTCCACTGTCTGCAGTTGGAATAATCGCACAAAGCGAGTTTTATACTTTTTCTCCCCCTAGTGGCTAAGTCACTGAAATAAAGACTGATCTTTAAAACTTAACGTACTGGTGTTAGGCCTGCTTCAAATCTATGATAAAGGTTCTGTTAGCGTCTATCATGAAACGGATAAGGCCTGGTTTAATTTTTCCATGATGGAACAGAAAATGGAAATAACAATCCACACATGAACCAGGCCTTCGTGAATGAAAGCTAATACAAAATGTATGTCTGATATAACACTATGGATCACACTACGGAACATGTGACACAGATTAGAACCATACCAAGTCTGAAATGATGGCCCGAAAAAAGGTGAAGAAGCCTCAACTTCAATCTCGTCATAAGAAGTGTTAACCCCAAAATGGTATGAACAGCGGACAGTAGAAGATTGGAAAGCAGTGATTTGGAGCGATGAGATGAAAGTCAGTACTGTAGATTGGGCTCTGATGGGTGCAAATAGGTCTGGACCAGGATCAATGTTGATCTCAATGCTGAGCTATATGTGAGTGTCCTACAAGATGAGTTACTTCATATACTCCAGTACTATGGGTATGAAAAGGACGACATAGTGTTCCAGCAGGACAATGACCCGAAGCATATGTCAAGTTTGGCGAAGAAATTATTCAATGGCAAAGAAGAAGAGTTGCTGTATTGGCCTCCACAGTCCCCAGACCTCAACCTAATCGAACACTTGTGGGGAGAGTTGAGGAAAAAACTGTATTCGTACCCAAGTCCAGTATTCACCAACATTGGGAATGTGTAGATGAGACCTGGAATCAGATATTTGGCAAGACATGCTTGAATCTGATCCAGAGCCCAGAAGGATTCAGGCAGAGCTGAAAGCCAAAGGTGGATTTACCAAACACTAACAAAATACTACAAATTAACATTTGGAATTTTAGGAGCAAAACAGTAACAGTGCAGTTACATGACAAGAATCTGAAGAACTAAGCAGATGCTAAATACTTGGAAGTCAAATTTATGTATAAGTTAAATAAGATGATTGTCTATAAAATGTTGGTAGCCTCATGTTCAAAGCTGTAGTGGATGGTGAGATATGGAGCCTGAAAGTCAAAAATTTGAATCATGTTACCCATTTGCTCATCAGTGTATGGCAGCCAGAGCAGCTGCTCCGGGGCCCAGAGGTTGAGGGGACCCACTTAGGTGGAACAATGTTGTACCTTTTTCTTAGGAAGAACAAGCTGGTGGTTTTCTGCTATGCAGCACTGTTATGGGGAATCTTTAGTATATGGTGCTATTATCCATACCTGTACATTATGTCATTTATATGCATCTTGAATTCCAGTTACGCCTTTGGGTAACACCCTACCCAAACTAACACTAGAGGCCTAGGGTCCCCATATGACATAATGTGGAAATGACATTAATTTAGTTGATAGATATGCAAATAAGCTACAGAAATTATTCAAACCTTCATGGCACAACATGTTGAGGAGTATCAACCTTATCTTGATTGCGCAGTTGGGGTATATTTACACAATGGATTGTAATAAGGAATTCAATGCAAATTGTGCATTAAAATCCTCATGTAATTTGATGGCCATTTGTTTGAATGGCCAGCCCAGACTGTAGTCCACACTGGGAACTACAGCACAGATTTTTGCACATCACAGATTTCGAAATATTAAATGTAGGAGATAATGCTTGAACCCGGAGTTACGTTTTCAACGGCGGGTAGTGGATCTACTGTGCCAGTACCGGACTTACTCCAAGGGGGGCGTGACTAAGTGGCCATCAGGTATCTTCACAGAGCCTTTGATGATAAGGTTGGCTTACCCCGATAACCACCAGGTGCGACCTCAGAGCAGTCCCCAGCAGTGGCAGCTGACCTCAGACAGGGCAGAAGCACCAAAATAGGCACCACTGTGACAAATGGAGACCAAGACAGACATGGGATGGAGGTCTAGGGGCAAACAGAGGATGGTAACCAAACAAGACACACAGAACACACATAAGACGGAGGCCAAACATGACACAAAAAGACTTAAGACAGATGCCAACAGATAAAGACATAGGTCAAGGAACAAAAAGTACAAGACAAGGTAGGAGCTCAGACAGCAAGGATACAGGTAACAAACAACAAGAGGAGCCAACAGAGACAGAAGCAAACAGCAAAACATCAGCAAGTCCGCAAACACAGCAAGGACCATAACCAACCCAGACATGGCCAAGGCAGAGCAGACTGGTCAGAGGCAGGTAACACCAAGACTCAGGACCAGACGTGTGGGAGAGAGTGCTTAATAGAGCCCCAGGTGAAGGGTGATTGGCTAGGGAAGCTCACCCAATTTAACCTGCACAAGAATAAATAGCAACAGGATGGGGCTGTGTCTCCCCTTGTAGTCAGGAGGCTCACAGGCAGCTGCAATGTACAAACAGCAAGGACTAACACAGGAAAAAGTCACATGGCAAGCGACTGTGCAAATAGCGGCCATAACACCTTGTAAAATAGCAGTCACTCAAGCTACAACTGCTTTAGGATATAATGTTTCCACCATACTATGTTCTTTCCTGGGACAATGTATCTTGAAACTACACTCCCCATACAATATCACAGACACTGCTGATCTGTGGCTCATGTGATTGATGGAAGATCCAGCCAATTATCATTGTACTTGTAAAACATCTGTATTAGTGAAGTGACCTGTCCTGTTCTGCATTCCATAGACAGCCTATTGATTTGAATGGGCTCTGTGTCATACCCGATTTCTCCTTTGGTGACAATGCATCGAAATTGTACACTTGTATTATAGAGCTGGATCTGGCAATCTCTCTCTCTAACAGTAGGTGGCACCAGAGCACTGGGCAAAGACCCAGGACAAGAATGAACCTGGGAAACTCCAGGGGAGGAGTCCCAGGAGAGCGTTAGAGGGCAGACGTTGTAACGGGTAGATACTGGCACTGGGGAATAGAAGGAAACAGACCAGGACGGATCATTGTGGATGCAGAGGAGGACTTCTATCCCACAGGCCGAGGACACCGTCCATGATAGTCAAGAGACTGTTATATAGTTATTGTGGTTTAACTGTTCAACGTGTTGCTTTCATGTACTTCTTGATAACACTCCTATAAGACACCAGTTGTGCTGTGATGCTTACCTAACCTGGCTATTACACACTGCCAGGTTTCCACACAGATTATGGCGATTTGCTGTGGATCCGGGGGACACTTTGTGATCAATGTTTTGTCAAGAAAAACCCTTCTATATATGGATTATCCAAAGGGAAGAACCTCTTTAATTCCAAATCTAACTTTGATCCTGATGCATTAGGACTGAGTGTTTACCGTTCATGCCGGGAGGAGTGGATAGCGTTAGACTTGGCTGGCCTCCATTTTTTATATGTTTTAAATAATTATTACTATGTAGTTTTACCTGTATATTATCAGCCATATGGTTACTAATGATAGAAATCCGTGTGTGTATATAGGCATGATAACCATGTACATTTATATGTGTATTTTTGTTCGATATTTATTTCTAATCATTTATATATAAATGACACTGTTTATTATTGCTGACCTATTGTACCTGTCTTCTGATGTAGTACAATTTTTATATTTTACCTCTTACTGAGTTTCCCCGAAAATAAGAAATCCCACGAAAATAAGACCTAGTGCAATTTTTTTCAAGCTTAGAAATACAGTGGGTATTCAGACCCCTTTACATTTTTCACTCTTTTTCATTGCAGCCACTTGGTAAGATCAAAAAAGTTCATTTTTTACTCATTAATGTACACTCTGCACCCCATTTTGAAAGAAAAAAAAACAGAAATGTAGATATTTTTGCAAAATTATTAAACAAGAAAAACTGAAGAGTGAAACATTTAAAGGGGTCTGAATAATTTCTGTACCCACTGTATAAGGCCTCCCCTGAAAATAAGACCGAGCGGCAGTCATTGCTACAGCTCCCCCATATTAGCATTAGCAGATCATTTAGATAGCCTCTTACACAAGGTAAGACCTATCTGGACAAGAGGTGTTCATTTAAGGAAAGTGCTATTGCTAGACACTAGACACGAAAGACTGGGGCCAATGATTCTAAAAGAAATTAGGTCACAAGAAATTCACCATCAAATTCAGAGGTTGGAGAGTGATGATGATAATGTTCCAGAAGATGATGATTGTCTTTGAATAAATGTTGCTTTTTGTTCAAAAATACCTGGATCGGTAAATGTACCATAGATTGTTGTACATGGAAATAGATCAGCAGGATCAGGCTCTTAGGGGATGTTCACACGGCGGATTTGGCCGCGGGTTTCAGCGCGGTTGCTGCGGCCAAAACCTCGTTCAAACTTGCGTCTCCCAACACGGTATTGCGGCGCGGTCACAGCGAGGTTATCAGCGCGGTCGCGGCGCGGGTTGGGGGCACGGTTTGCGGCGAGGTTTTCCCCCCTACAAATTAATAGGCAGGGCAAAATAGGCGCTGAGAATCACAGCCCAACCATGCACCACCTGTGCCGAAATCCACGGCCAAACCTGCGGTGACACCGCGCGGCCGCCGCACCGAAGTCTCGCTATCAGAGTTGACAGGAGACTTCTCAAAACCGCGGCGTGTGAATAGCAACGCGGTTTCCCATAGGAAACCATGTAATGAACTGGGGGCGTTTGGGGCGCGATTTGGACAAGGTTTTGGCTGTGGCAACCGCGCCGAAACCCGAGGCCAAACGTTCGGCCAAATCCGCCGTGTGAACAGGGCCTCGACTTTTCATGTATTCAAAGTAGCAGAAATGCTTTTCCAATAGTCCCTAGGTGCCTTTTGATTGCTTTTTAGTGCTAGTAGTGTGTTGCTGATATTGGATTGTGTTCATAATGGATTAGAGGCAGTTCATCATTTCCTCCTTATGTTGAGCCTAAACAAAAACTTAAAGTGGTTTTTGACTACAAAGATTAGCTTTCAATATGTAGGGACAGGTAATTGGAGACTTTTTCTGAATACATACTTTTGAGTTTACCTTGGTCATGAGACCGTAAGAGAGATTTTATCTGCTGTGAGTGCACACAAGTTTCTCTGGTTACTGTCCATATCTCCCTTCCTGATCAGACAGAGAGCAGGGAGTGACGTCACCATGGATGGACCTCACTCTCAGAGCAGACACTTTATCTCTAACAAGAATATCTTTTGTTTACAGATAAACAATTGTTTGCACTCCTTGAAGAACTTGTAGCTTTGTTTACTGAAGATTAAATCTCCTGCACTTACATCTTTGTATCTTTTATCTCAACTAGTTATAGGAGAGCTAAATATGGTAATCACTGCTATAGAACCACCCACAGCATGATAAAGTGAGAGGCAGAGTGAGTGTAAAACTGTTTGTGACTCATCATGGTGAGAAAAACCCTTGAATGAGTTTCTGAATGTTTTTATGGAGTTTTATCCTCATTAGTACTTTTTTATTTTCAGGGAATCTTTCCAACTTCTGGGAAGGCAGCTCGTGTTCCTTCATTTACAAATCTTGGAGAACACTGTGGCTGTTATATATATTGGTAAGATACCCGTTGGAGTCAAATATATAAGTCTTAAGTTGAATGAATTTTTTTTAAAGAAGATTTTGGAGGAACTGTCCTGGGGATTTGGCAGAAGTGAGAGAATTGGTAATAAGGAAGACAATGCCTTGCCTTTTTTAAGAAGCTTCTCACTATGAGCATGGGGTTTAAAAATTTGTGATGAGGACAGTCATTGTTTTAAAAAGGGGGGGGGGAAAGGGGAGTAATAAAAAAATAGAGCTTAGGGGAAAGGGCGAAATGGATCTAAAGGTGGGCTTACACTACAGTGATGGCTATGTTGCAGGTATCCATGGAGCCCCTTAAAAGGGTACCCGGGCGAATACGCAATGCAGGGGCCCTTGGGGAATAATGCGCAGACTACCCCCGGGGATATGTTTATTTTCGGGGACCCATAGTATTTATACACATTGAGTCCTGCAGGAAATGCGTATGTCTTCGGAAAATAGAGCAAGCATAGCCTATTATTCCGAATAAGGCTGCCTCGGCTGCGCCCGGGGTATCCCCCTGGGTTTCCCCCCCTTTTTCAGGGGGCCCCAACAAATTTCCCTGCGACGCAGCCATTACCATAGTGTGAACCCAAACTAAACTACATGCATTGAAACAAACCAACAATTTTGTCTAATTTTTTGTATCCAATTATTGGTATTTAGTATGATCTTTTTTTGAGCCTTGCTTTTTTTTGTATTTTCTGTGTTTTAAATTTTTTTTGGGGTTTTTTGGGTTTTTTTTCACATTTTTGCAGTAGTAGTTGGATTTGTACTTAAGACAGGAGGGTTCTTAACACAAAAAGGTATAAGAGGAATCTGGTTTGAAGCTACCTGGGAAGAGTAATAAAAAAAAAAAAAAAGAGAAATGTTTGAATGAGCACTGCTTCATAACCTTTCGGGGTTTTTTTTGTACAAATTTAAAATTTTAAAAGGGGGTCCCCTCTACATTGTTATTTACCTCGTCTGTTTTTTGGTTTCTTTTTGATTCAGGGGGTTTTTTACTTGCGCCACTAGGGAGCAGAAACCAGCTGTGCTATAAAAAACCCCGTGTGGCCCCATCAGGATAGATCAAACAGTCTGTAAAAATAGTGCCCTGAGGAGCTGATGCACCAACAGAGGGGGATATCTAGGAATAGGGAGGACACGTTAATGGATATATTATGCAAAGTGACTGTTTTTCAAGATTTTAACATTAAAAAGGGGAAACTTTTAGCGGAAACCCCTTTAAACTAATATGTTGATAAGTAAATATATAAATAAATAAATCTATTTACACTTAATTATTTCTATGTAGATATTCAGTTTTTTATTGCGTTCTCATAATGTATGGACTATTTATTATACCCAGATCCACTTACGATCATTTGTTTTTTCGGAATCTTTTTCATTGATGGGTGACCCCTCAAAAATGTAGTGGGGGATATAGAGTTAAAACCACATGGGGCTATATTTTAAAATCTACACTAGAGGTTAATTTACATCCAGATTTTATCTAGATTTTTAATATGAAAGGGATTTTTAAAAAATTTATGTAAGTAATTTTTCTGTGTTTTTTCCACAGTATCCATTTTATGTGATATACGGCACAAAATTAAGTACAGATAGTAAATCTTTTATTGTTTGCAATTTATTCATTCTTCATGTAGATTTATCTAACGGTTGTTGGAATGGAATGTGTCCATGAAAAAATTGTGTCATTGACTCCTGGTCCTAACAGGATTGTCTTCATTATCTAAAAGCCTGGGAAGCTTTGGATGTCTAGCTTGTGGAAGCAATATTGCAGAACTGTGAGCAAAGCAAAATCTTCCTTAAAATGCTGAAGGTAAGAATAAACCAAGACACAATGCAGCGATCTACTTAATAGTTCCTATGCTGCAGTAAAAAGTATAAGCTTGGTGTCTGAATGTGCCAGGATCCCCACACAACCCTTGAAATGATATGGGGTTAGCAGTTTTCAAGGATGTTCACAGGCCCTTTTGGGGTATCCCTGCTGCGACGCAAGACACCATGGCCACATTATAAAAAAGGGTCTGGTCAAGACTTTCTTTGTTGCCCAAGAAACCAAATAGAGCCCCGTTTCATTTCCCATATAGTCTTAAAAATTAAAGGGGAGTTTGTTTGGTTTTATTTTGGACAACAAAGAAAGTTTACCCCTGACATTTTTCTCATTTTCCTCCAGTTTTGAAAGCGTGATCAGCCCGTTCTTCAAAAGTGCAGAGGGGGGCACCCCCCCACTGGCCCCCTTCACTTTCATTATTCCTGCTCCGTATACGCAGTCATTTCTTTCTGCCGGTGTTCAATATGCGGCGGGGAAAACGACAGGAAATATAGTTTCAAAGAGAGCTATGATTTTTTTTAATTACAGATTTCATTTCGGGCTATTAATGCAATAGCCCCCAAATTCTAAAAGCGCCAATAACATAGCCCCAACACTGCACTGCACACTGGTGTCATCACTGGATAAGTCATAATGATGCTTTATCAGTCCCCCAAAATGTTTATTGAATTGAGGTCAGGATTTACCATTCCCAAAAAATTTTTTTTCCTTTAAATCATTCTTTTGTGAATAATTTGTGCTTTGGGTTGTTGTGTTGGTGTACAACCCTTTTGGGGTAAAAGAAGACACGTTTGACACTTTTTCCCCTTAAAATTTGTGGATATTCAAAACTCATTGCTTGTTCAATGATGGCAAGTTGTCCTGACTCAAGACAGTAAAACAGGCCCAAACTATTAAGGCATGTTCACACGACGGATTTGAACAAGGTTATGGCCGCGGATTCCGACGCGGTTTCCCCCGGCCAAAACCGCCCAAAATTCGCCCCCACTTTTTTAAAACAGGGTTTTTCCTAGGGGGAAACCGCTTTTAATTTTCCCACACCCCGGTTGTTTTTGAGAATTCTGTAAAATTTTTGACAGGGAGTCCTAAAGCACGGGGGGGGCCCGCGGTTTTTGCCGTGGGGGTGGCGGGGGTTTTCCCCCCTCCCTACTAATTTGAAAGGGGGGGCAAACCCTCGCCAAAAAGCCGGCCCCAAACCACGCCCCCATTTTGCGGCCGGGACCCCCACCCAGCCGGCGCCGCAAACCCGCGTCGGGAGACGCAAGTTTGCGGCGAGGGTAGGACGAGGCTTGGCTGAACCCGTGGCCAAAACCGTCATGTGAACATGCCCTTATACTGCCACCACATTTCACATATGGTATGAGATTTTTATACTGGAATGCAATGTTTCCATTCTCCAAAACCATTTTTGTTCCCCATTTAAACCAAAAGAAATTCCTTTTTAAGCCTCTTCTCCCCCAAAAAACCTTGTTCAAATGTTTTCTGCAGTAGGGTTCAATGTTTTTTTGGAGGGCGTGGTGCCTATTTGTGGAATTACCGAAATGCAGTAGGGAAATTTTCAGCCGTTTTTGGTGCGTACCAATACGGACTGAAATCCGCCCCAAAAAATCGGGCCGTGTGAACATAGCCTTATAGTGGACTCATGAACATTAGCTAAAAAAGCCTTTAGTTTCTTCGAGGTTACCTTATTTTCCTTCATAACCTTGCAGACTATTATACAACTTGCTTTGGGGGGAATCTTTTTTGGGGGAACCCATTGACGGGGTTTAATAGAAAATCTTAAATTTTTTCTCGGGTTTGCATTTGGGTCTAAAAAAATTGTGGTTTGGGTTTTTGAAAATTTTTTCAACCCTGTTGGCATCAAACAACTTTTAAAGGTCCTCCAAAATTCTCCGTTTTTTGTGCTATCTTAGTTTTAAAAGTGTTGTAAAGATCAGATTTTGATGGTCTTCCAATAAAACAGATCACCCACCCCACCCAAAAAAATGTTTTTTTCCATTGTTTAAAAACCCCCTTTAAATCATCTACCAGTCCTAAAGCTTTGCATACTCTTGCCACTAAAAGTTAGGGATAGGGGGGCCCCCCTTTTTCCCTTAAAAAATGCCAAAAAAAAGGGGGGTTTAAATGGGAAAAGCCTAGGTAAATGGGTTTGTTTAGACAAGTATGTATGATCCTAGTCCAGGATGTTTTATTGGTGAGCCAGTGATTTTTTTATTTTTTCCACTTTTTTCCTTTAAAAAGAAAGTTCGTCTATTTGGGAAACCCCCCCCCTTCAGCGGGTCTGTACTTTTGGGGTACAAAATGCATTCCCCCTTACAGTGAGAAGACAAAATAGGGCAGATCGGTGGTACAAACATAGTATGAAAAAACTTTAAATTTTTGGTTTCGGTTTTAGGGAAAAAACCCCTTTTTAAAAAATTTTCCCAGCTCTTTTCTAAAACTGCTGACCCCCATTCAAAAATTCGGGGAATTGTTATTAAAACAAAGAGATAGCGGCCCTCCAACAACTATAATCTTGTCCTGGCTTTGGCTGATGGAGTATATTTTAGTAAAGTCCGGGAATTTTTTAAAATTTTGAAAACCCATTTGCAGTATATATTGAGTATGTCATCTGTGGATAGTTTGGATTAAACCAATTCTAAAGAACTTTTTAAAAGATACTCGTTCCCAGCAATCTACTCCAAGCTATGGAAAATGAGGGGGGTTTATTAAAGTAGTCATGGGTGCTGTTGAGAAAATGTGAGGGATGAGTAGTCTCAGATATTTTTACCCGCCTGCCCTAAAATAAAAAAAAATATCAGTGATCTTTAAGGGGGGGCATTGTGATGGGGGTTTGGGAATTATGCAGCTGTTATTCGGGGGGAAATTTGGGCCCAAAATAGTGGTTCCCAAAAACATTTGTAGAATGTAAAGGGGGTTTTTTTAGCAAAGGAAAAACTATCTATTCTATATATAGAGTTCGTATTGGACATTGTAGGTATAGTATATGGGTTTTACGGACTCTTCCCTGTGGTGAATAGTTGTCCCCAAACACGGGGGTATGGAAGTATTTTATATGGCTCCTCAACATTTATAGCTCAGGCTAGGTTAACAGGGCCCTTATTTGCGGGGCGAAATTTAAACGCCCCTGGGGGGGGGCGGAGCAGGGGGTCGGCCCCTCGACATTCTTACCAGCGGCGGGGAAAAGGGGTTTGGTAATTCACATTCACTTATCCCCCCGCGGCGGATTCGCCGAGCAGGGAGAGGAGACGTAATCCTTTGTTCTCTATGAGAACTGTGGTTTAAATGTAATGGGCTGGGACGATTCCAAACCCTAATTTGCGCACTCCGTCCAATTTTAAGCCTTGTGAACATGGCCTTATTCTGTACCACCAAACCACCAAGGGTAAGGAGGCACAATAAAAGGGACACTAACATAAAACGTTTTCCTTTCACATATTGACAAGCAATAAACAGGTTTTTTTTTCATTTATTTTTTTTAAAATTCCCCCCCAAAAACATACTCTCTCTGACTTCCCCCCTCTGTCAACTCTGATAAATCAGCAGTGAGAGGATTGCTTACGAGTCCTTTTTTTCAGGGCAGTTATGGCCAGAAAAGGTTTTAAATTTTTATTTGCAACACCCGATAAGGGTGAAGGGAAACCCCCCCCCAGTGCAGAAAAAAATTTTTCCTATTTTCCTTTCATCTATTAATGGTCATTTTCTAAATTTTTGCTTTTCCCCGTTGGGGAAAAAACCAAAAAACCCCCAATCATTAGGGCATTTTCCTAAATATTTGTGATGAGACTATATAGAGATAAGAAGCAGCTGAAGTACAAGTGAGATCAGTATTCACTGCCATTCAGAAGTTTTATCTACCAGCTAGAGGACAGTATTTTATATGTAATTTTTAATTGCATAGGAGTCCCAAAATGAAAAATATTACCAAAAATTCTAAAAATAACAATAATAATAGTTTTCCAGGAATATTTGTCTGAACTAAAATACTCCTTTGTGGTAGAAGTGTCCCTTTAAAATAAATCCTCTGCAGCTATTCTACCAAGCACCAGGAGATATAGGGCCACATGTATGAAAACTGACTAGGTCTAAAACTCTCTTTGTTGCCCATAGTAACCAATCAGAGCTCCCCTTTCATTTCATATAGTGCTCTGGAAAAATGAGAGGGGGGCTCTGATAGGTTGCTATGGGCAACAAAGTGAGTTTTAGACCTAGACAATTTTCATACATGTGGCCCATACTGAAAAGAAAAAGATGTTATAATGTAAAGACAACCATCCCTTGAAGCGCATAAATAAGACAGCTGCAGGAACTCTTTCTGTAAATCTGCTTTCAGTCATCTCTGCTCCTAAGGCTAGGTTCACACGGCTTAACTGCGGGGCCTAATTTCACCCCGCAATTACGCCGTGTGGACGGGGGAGTGAGCGGGGGGCTGGCGCGACATGTATATCCACCGGCGGCCGGCTTCCCCGGGCGGGGTAGAGGAGACGTAATCCATAGTTCTCTATGAGAACCGTGAATTACCGTAATGAATGGGCCGTTTTCGACCCGTAATTGGCGCACTTTGGCGAGTAATTAAGGACCGAAATACGGCCCATTTTAAGCCGTGTGAACATGGCCTAAGAGGGAGTAAATTAGACAAATTTATTATGGAGTTTACTGTGAACTTCACTTTAAACACAATATTATTCAAGATTATTAAAAGGCATAACTCCCAAGTGTCCCTATTTTGGAGGGACAGTCCCTATTTTTAATCCAGATCCTTCTTAGCTCTATAAATGTTCCTCTTTTTCATTTAGAAATTAGATTTGTGTCAATAAACTGACTATCTAGCTTTAAAAAGTATCTGACTGCTTCCTAGCTGTATATTACATAACAATTTACTTAATATTTCATTATTGGATACAATGCAATCCTGAAAATGTGTCCCTTTTTGTTTTCTAAACAGTTGGCAAGTATGTGTTTGGGTGTGATTAGAGGCATGTCTTGGTGTGATGTCATGTGTTTGGGTGGGGTTAGAGGTGTGACCTGACATGTCCCTCTTTGCAATCTCTAAAAGTTGGGAGGTATGTTAAAGGGGTTGTGTAGGTAATATGTTTGAAATAAACTACTGATGCCATTGCTAGGAAAATATAGAAAAACATGCCATACCTAACTTTGCACTCGCCTCTGTTGCTCCTCTTTCTGGGTCCTCTGTCTAGTTACGCCGCCGGCAGTTGAACCATTACCACTGCAGCCACTGATCGGCTCCCTTGGTCTTATGCTACTGCCTCATCACCGCATCAGGACGTTCTCTTCTGAATAGTGACATCAGGTAGTGACACATGACTCCATGGCTTTTCTTTTTACTTCTGTCACCGGCAATCGAATTGTCACCAGCTGTAGCTGCTGATTAGCTGCACCCATGCCAATTTGACTGCCGGTGGCAGATGTAGGCAGATGAGCCAGGGACAGGACCAACAGAGACCGTGCTGGAACAGAGGGGAGTATATATTTTTAAATAATGACCCAAACAACCGCTTTAACCTCAGTTGCTAAAAAGAAACATACAAAATCTGCAAACATAGAAGTAAAAAATACTCTTCCCACATGCTGGTTTGAAAACAAAAATGTATTTCACTTTGATCTATACATGCTATACATGTCATGCCAATTATGAATCTACAATTCGTAATAAAATATCACATCTCAATGGACATTTTTAAAGTACAATATAACACATATGACCATCACAGATTTTAATTTTGATGGCAAGTCACAGAAACATGCTTAAGCTTTATTGCACAATCAGCAAGATCGAAACCAACAGCGCGGATATACCAGGGCACTGTGTGTAGGTATATTGAGACATTGGTAATATTTTTTGCACTACAGACCTGTAGTACTGTAGCTCTCATTCTCCTGTTTAGTTAATGCCTATTCCTTTTAGGAAAAAATTCAATCATTGTGCATTATGTTTTTCTTTCTATTTCTTATTGAACTGTATATTTTGCCTATATCTAGGAAGGCCATCACTTTGTGAGCTCAGCTACTGAATTTCTTAAGAAGTAGTCGAAACATTGAGATGAAGAAAATGATCATTCCATCACTTCCTAAACAATGTGCCAAAAGGAGATATGTCTGATAAAAAGACATGTGGAAAAGAAAAATCCCTAGCATAAAAATTCACTTTTATTATCCATTAAAAATAGCTCACAATACCCGTGACAACAACAATGCTACATATTCTGGATCACCACAATTCATCAAGGGTTAGACATATAATTGACTACATACAAAGGATAGGTGTACATACATATATATATTAATATCCCTTTTTGTATGTCACATGACCCCCACATAAATCACTTATAATCAACAAAACATGATACACTCATTTTTTTTATGTCATCAGTAGGGGATGAATTCTCAACCAGCACCTAAGTAGTAGGTGGCTACAACAGGTCATCACCACAGTACCTGTGGTTTACACATCATTATCACCACATTTGTGGACATCTAAAGTTCCCCTGATGAACCTGTTGGGGAAACGTGTCGGGACATTTTGAAATACTGACCACAGATTGTGGCATTTTTTTTTCTTATTAACTAGGGAAAGTCATCGAGAGGTGGGGTCGCCCTTGTTGGGGCGGGTGCCCTACCTTGGATAGGATTATTAATAGGTTTTTGACTTGTAGAATGACTGATTATTTTTTTCACAGCTTTATCGTGAATTAGGTGCATTTTGAGAATTCATCCTCTACTTATGACATCAAAATCTTGAGTGTATCATGTTTTTTTGAGTATAAGTGATTTACGTGGAGGTCATGTGACATACAAAAGGGATATTTATATGTATGTGCACCTATCCATTGTATGTCGTCAATTATATGTCTAACCCTAGATGAATTGTGATGATCCATAACATGTAACATTGTTGTTGTCACGGGTATTGTGAGCTATTTTTAATGGATAATAACAAAAGTTTATTTTTATGCTAGGGATTTTTCTTTTTCGTGAGCCGAGTATATATTCCTGGAATTATCTAAGATTCTGTGAGAATTGAAAATATATGTGTCCTAATGTTTGCTTTGCTGTAGTTTTAACACACAACCCACTTATCCAGAAAACTGTGTACCTTTACTCTTTCATCATGTACTGTGGCTTTTTAAAACAAATCGTAACATAATATGTACAGCTTAATGACAATGAAGTAGTCCACATACAGAAACAGGTTACATTTACAATGTATGGCACTTCATCTTTATACAGAATACATTCTCATTAGTCCTATAAATAAATTTGGGCAGTAACATGAGTACCAGTCAGACACTGCTCAGGAGACCAGTTCTTACATAGTTCATTACAGTAGTGCTTTCCCAGTCCCACTGTGCAGCCGTTATTTAAAACACATTTATATTTACAACCAATTCATAATTATAATCCAGAATTACCAACAAAATAAACTTCTTCACTGCAGTAAAATGTCGTTTGGGTTCAGGTACAGGATAAAAATCCTCTCTGTAACGGACTGGTGTCCATTCCTGATATGTGTATCTTAGCAAATCGTTGTGAAATAACAATTCTGAAGCATCTTCTCTTATATCTCTGCATTTCGCTGTTCCTCGGTTATGCCTTCTAGAAATTGATCATCAGTCTGTCAGATGGGTTGTTATGGGAAACGTATTATCAGTCTGTCAGATAGGTGTTAACAATTGAGGGGATGTCTCTGCAAAATCTGACATTGTATTATCAGTGCTGACAGTCAGTGGGTACAGGGACACACTCATTTCAAATCTAGAACAGTAACACCTATCTGACAGATTCAGGAATAAATTTGTAGGAGGAATAACAGAAGAACAGCACAACACAGAGTTATAAGAGAAGATGCCCCAGAATTGTTATTGTACAGGGAACAAAAGGAATTTCTAAAACAGACATTTCAGGAGAGGTCATAGGTCCTCATTAGCATTGGAAAGTGTCTAATGCACGTATCAAGTTTATATATCATCACAGGATTATGTAGCTCATGTGAATTACTTTGCATATGAAATGGGTAAAGCTAAATACATAAATAAATTAATAAACAAGACAAAAGCAAAATTACTTTATTCTACACTTTTCTTTCGGTTGAACGGCCAAAAAAAAGTTGGAATTCTTATTCTTGGAACATGAATGTATCCATTATTTGTTTGATATGCGGAGACAATTTTATTGTGCATGATACAATAACTTCCTATAAAATGTCTTTAGTTACAGTTTAAGTACTGGAAAATTGGTCAGTACGAGAGTAAGGCCAAATTCACACAACTGCATTGTATTGGAGAATAGTTGTCTATAGTCAGGTTCTACTAAACCGAGCTTATAACACCGTAATACCATATGATGAGGCACAATTGGTTCAGGAGGACTGTATCGGGCATGGGCGTTACAGCCAGAACATCAGTACAATACTTACTGAATGATGAAGCGTAAAGGGCCGTTTACATGGTATAGGACAAATACCGGTTGGTTTATCTGACTGGTATTTGCACTGTCTTTGTGCCGTGCACACGGTCGCCGAGGGACGGCTTTTCTCCGCAGTTAGTGGAGAAAACCCCCCCCCGCTCTCTCCCCCGTCACCTGGACATGGTCAGAGTCCGTCCGAAAACCCGGTGGCAGAATGAACAGGGTCTATGTTGTGCGGACCACCGTGCAGTCCCCCACTGCACGGATTTTCCATTGAGGTCCGTGTAAAAGTTTGTCAGCCAGTTTGCAAAAGCCGGCTGAAAAACAGTGCCGTGGGGACAAGGCCTAAAGCATCTTGTACAGAAATGTATCAATCACATGAGCAGACTGAACATTTAGTCCACAGCCAAGGGGGACTTCAGGGGAACTTCTGACTCTACATTTTCCTTTAAAGTGAACATGTCAACTTAAAGGGGTGTCACCATGACCGCACTTTTGTGTTACAGGTCCTCTTCTAACTAGTTATGAACCAACCCTGTTACAGAATGAGGAAAGTGGCATTAGTAGCTGTCCTCCTCATTAATTTCTATGGCAGTTCCAAAGATAGCAAAGCACACTTGCTCGAATAAATTTGCAGAAATGAATGGGGAGGACAGCTGCAAGCCCCACCCTCCTCATTTTGTACCCCGGTCAGCTCGTAGCTATGAGCCGATCTGTAATGCGGAAGTGCGTTTGTGGGAACACCCCATTAATTATGTTGCATTATGTTGTTTTCCGCAGTCTCTCACTTATGTCCTATGTGACAAAGTTTAGGAGGATCTAAATCATCATCTTGCAGCATGCTTACAGAGAGGAGTCCAGCTTTTTCACGAGGCACCATTTTCACCGACCTGACTGACACATTTCTACCTATTACTGTGAATATGAAGAAAGCAAATCAGCAGCGGGTTGGCAGTGGAAGCTGCGGCGCCTGAATATGTTGGATTCATCTCTGGCAGCCCACTGCAAGAATGATGATGCAAGTTATCCTAAACTACATCACATTATTACATCACTCACAACAACGTGTATATTACATACACACACACACGTTGTTGTGAGTGATGTAATAATGTATATAGCTATACTTTATGCTGCCCTTATTTGGGGGCAATGAAGATGACAGGTATTGTTATAGGATAAATGGGCATTATAAACATGGACAAGTGGTAATCAAACTTTTTCCAGTTGAAATGTAAAGCTCCATTGTATTTGAGTAGGAGTTGTCTCATATTGAATACCAAGCATATCTTCAAAGGAGGAAAGCACAAACTCAAGAGCTCAGCTTTAAAGAACAACTCTGACCCTATAGACATGAACTATTTCACGGTTCAATTATTGTTAATTTTTCAACCAAAAATGGATTACAGTGTAATAGAAAAAACAGTAAATGGTAATTTTTCTGTTTTACAATTTGTGTTCCAACAATGAGAATTCCATACAATACATAGAAAAGTAATTTAATTTCTATGTCAGACTGGCCTTTAAATTCCCAGATTATAACCCCATTCACTGCTTGGATAGGATGGTGGATGTCTGTCGACACAATTAATGCTATGATCTATTTTTTTTTTACAATATCGATAGCAAAGAGACATTTTCATTTTCTCCAGTGTTCACTTGTTTTTGTAAAACGTTAATAAAAAATAAGAATTAAAAAAAAAAATTGCGCTTCCTGCAATAAAACCGCAAAGTACAGACAGACCAAACGGCAGAAATCAATCTTACAGCAAGTGACCCACTCTGATACCAAGGGCTGCATTTCATTACCCAAATGCCCCAGGGAAGTTCCTGAACATAAAAACTATGCAGCTGCTGTAGCTTTTTTTTCAACACAGAACTTTTTTCGAAACAGTATAAATGAGGAATTGCCGGATATATTCAGCTCTGATAATAAAATCCACTATTTGGCTCTTGATGTTGAACTGCCAGCAGTGTTCATTGGCCCAAAGCGCATTACTTGCCAAGTTTCTCTGCAGCATCTGTGATAAAAAAGGAAAAAATTTAGAGCACAAGAAAAAATGTAGTTTGATGTTTTTATTTCTACTGAATGTACAAGTTCTGATATTTGCGTCTTGGGACTTTTTGCTTCCTAACCTCAACAAACTTTATATATGTACCTTACGTGGTGTAGAATAAGGTTTACAGTTGAAACCAGAAGTTTACATACACTATATTAAAAGACACATATAAATATTTTTCTCACTATCTGATATGAAATCAGAATAAACCTTACCTGTTTTAGGTCAATTAGGAACCAAAATTATTTATATTTGTCAAATGCCAGAATAATGAGAGAGAATTTTTTAAAGCAGTTTTATTATTTTCTGCAAAGTCAAACGTTTACATACACTAGATTATTACATCTTTAATCAATTTGGGACAGCCCATATGATGATGTCACGTCTTTGGAAGCTTCTGATAAGTTCATTGGCAATATCTGAGTTAGAGACACACCTGTGGATATATTTTAATACACACCAGAAACACACTGCTTCTGTGTGTAACACAATGGGAAAGTCTAAAGAAATCAGCCAAAATATCAGGAAGAGAATTATGAACTTGCACAAGTCTGATTCATCCTTGGGTGCTATTTCCAGATACCTGAAAGTGCATCGCTCATCTAAACAAACAATTATACACAAGTACAAACAAGTTGGGAATGTCCAGCCTTCACACTCCTCAGAAAGGAGACGGGTTCTGTGGCCCAGAGATGAACGTGCTTTGGTCCAACGTGCATATCAACCCAAGAACAAAAGCAAAATACCTTGTGAAGATGCTGGCGGAAGCTGGTAAGATTGTGTCATTTTCCACAGCGAAACGAGTATTGTATCAACATGGGCTGAAAGGTCACTCTGCCAGGAAGAAGCCATTACTCCAAAAGAAACATATGAAAGCCAGAATAATGTTTACAAATGCACACAGGAACAAAGACCTAAATTGTTGGAGACATGTCCTGTGGTCTGACGAAACTAAAATTGAACCGTTTTGTCCTAATGAACATCGTTACGTTTGGAGGAAAAAGGAAGAAGCTTGGAAGCCTAAGAACTATCCCAACTGTGAAACTCAGCGGTGGCAGCATCATGTTGTGGGGTTGCTTTGCTGCAGGAGGGACTGGTGCACTTCACAAAATAGATGGCATCATGAGGAAAGAAGATTATGTGGCAATACTGAAGCAACATCTCAAGCCATCAGCCAGGAAGTTAAAGCTTAGGCGGAAATAGGTCTTCCAAATGGATAATGAACCGAAGCATACTATCAAACAGGTTACAAAGTGGCCCATATATAAGTCAATGTTTTGGAGTGGCCATCACAAAGCCCTGATCTCAATCATATTAAAAATTTATGGACAAAGCTGAAAAGACAGATGTGAGCAAGGTGACCTATAAAATCGCTCAGTTACAACAGTTCTGTCAGGAGGAATTGGCCAAAATTCCTACCAACTATTGTGCGAAGCTTGTGGAAGGATATTCAAAACGTTTGACCCAAGTCATACAGTTTAAGGACAATGCTACCAAATACTAATGGAATGTATGTAAACTTTTGACTTTGCAGAAAGTAATAAAAATGCCTTAAAAAATGCTCTCCGTCATTATCCTGGCATTCGGCAAATATAAATAATTTTGGTTCCTAATTGACCTAAAATGCGTAAGGTTTATTCTGATTTCATGTCACATAATGAGAAAAACATGCATATGTGTCTTTTTATATAGTGTATGGAAACTTCTGGTTTCAACTTAAATAAGAGTAGAGATGTTCTTGATATTGAAGGATTGTGCTTAAAAAATGTTTAAACGAAGAGGCTAATAAATGACCGGTAATCACTTTTCACCTGAGATATCTTCTCTCCTGTTTGGGGCCCACCAGTGAAGTTGATTCTTGGAGCCCAGCCTACAGTTACTATACATGACTGCACATATTGTAGATGCCTCTTGCTTTCTGTCTTTCTCTGCCTTTCTCCCTGAAGAACAACCTCAAACCTGCTGTATAACTGATGCATATAGAAAAGTACAATCCCAAAAAATTGCAACTGAAAAGTGAGTGTCAGTCTCTCTGTTCATGATTATCAGTATTTTCAAGAGCACCACAAATCCAATGCAGTACCCACTGCTTTATCCTTCTTATCAAATTAAAAGGCTGTCAGAATTCATTTGAGATCGTTCTATTGTATCCAACTCCATAGCAATAGTCTGAAAATGCAAACCAACACACTAGGTGCAGTCCTTATGTCTGTATATCTACTTGATACACAGTCCTTATGTCTATATATCCACTAGATAACATATGGTTAAGTCTAGGTATCCACTAAATACTGAACAGTATATAAAAAAAAATCAGGTAATTTCAAGTACGTAAACCCTGCATACTTTTTACTGTGCATATTTTAACATTTCCACCACCAGTCCTGCTAAATATAGCAAAAGCAAATACGATTAAAGTAATTTAGTAATTTTTTTAAATCCAAAATTCAATTTTCCAAATATTCCTATAGTCTCTCACAAAAGGGTTTTCTCATCAGGCAGTTTCACAGAGATTACTCTTCACAGCCAGCGTCAGGCTCAGGCTGTGGAAGGTTCTACACCAGTGACTGAAATTTCAGCTCTGCTATTCCTAGCTGAGCCCGTTAGAGAGACATTGGTGATGGAGGGGTTTAAACAGCAAGGCACAAGGCTTCATAGGGTTAACCTTTGTCAGTAAGAAACAAGCTCCAGTGCTGCTGATGAAACACAGCAGGGAGAGACATAACCATCCAGGAAGGGTTGCAAGAGCAGGGAAAGGCAGTCAGTAACTGGAGAAGCTTGTGTAAACAAGCAGGAGGTAAGAACTGCTCTGACTTTAAAATGAAGCAAAATCAGAACAGCAATGTATTGGTAATAGTCTTTATTTACTTTTGCCAACATGTTCATAGCTAATCAATCTGGTGAGAAAACCTCTTTATTAATCCAGGAATTTGGTAGCCAGTGGTAATTTCCAATCAGCTGGCACACTTACTGGTATAAGGGCATTAAAAAAACAAAAACAAACAGTACAAAAATGGTGGCCTCCATACCAGCAAAATACTTCTATTTATTTTTTGATAGTTCAGAAATGTGTGATATATAGAAAATTAATATTTTAGTTATTATATCAACATGAACCAGAATCTCTAAGGAATCTTTCCAGCACTAGCTTAACCCCTTAAGCCGAACATCTGAAAAGTAGTTAATGACCGAAACATTTTTTTTTTGTTTTTGCCCCCTTGCGTTTTTAAAAGTTGTAACTTTTTTTATTTTTTTCTATGACGCAGTTGGATGAGGCCTCGTTTTATTCGAGACAAGTTGTACTTTATGGGGGAATAGTTTAAATTCGCTTATAAATAATTCATATTACGGTCGTGTGGATACCTAATATGTGTAGGTTTTTGTGTGTGTGAAATTTATGCACAATTATTTTTATTAAATATTTATTTATATTTTATTTATTTTTTATTCTTTTTTTTTTTTTTTTTAGTTTTTTTTTTTTTAAAAAACCCTGAAGGGAGAAATTTTTTACAATTTTTTTTTAAAAAACTTATTAATGTATTAGCATATTAATATATGCTAATACATTATACTCTGTGTCACTTTGACACAGGCAGTGATCTGGACAGCACACAGCGTGTCCAGGTCCCTGGCTTGTTACACAGACAGCTCTGGGGCCACTCTAGGTCCCCAGGGCTGACTGTGCAGCCGTTCCCCGGGCTCTGTCGGGTCACCGGGTGTTCCGATCACCCCCACAGCAGGGGAACCCTTTGATGAGCTGCGGGTAACGCACCGCCGCAATCAAAGGGTTAAAGCATCGGGTTGCTGAGGTTTTTCCTCCGATGCCGGGTGCTCGCAGGGGATTTCTCTGGGATCAGGGCTGTGTAGTACAGCCCTGATCCCACGCAGCTGTGGCGCCCGGGCGCCGCAAAACTCCGGTTTCTGCAGCCCACGTCTAAAGACGTCGCTGCAGCCGAATGACCTGAAAAGACGGTGCGCGGTCGTTAAGGAGTTAAAAGAAGCTTCTGCCCAGTCCTAGAAAGTATATTAATTCAAGATGGTACTGGAAACATTACTTTGACATCCTGGTTGAAATTCAACCTATTGTTTGTCATGTGTGAGATGAGGTTTACTTTATGGCGAGGTTTGGTATCCTGCTGGAAGTAGTCAGCAGAAGAGGAGCTCTGGCATTAACACAAAATACAATTGGTACGAACAGTCCTTATCTATGTCAGTGTGTATACACATCATTACATGATGAGCTTGAGTTAAGGAAAAAAAAATAGACAGCTCTATGTGGTTAATACCAAATTTTCAAAGTGTGATAAAAAGCGACAGTGTTGTGTTCTTTTGCTGTACGTTATACCACACACTTCAAGGTTTGAAATGCTGTGCGGTCAGAGATGCCCAATTTCATTTGCAATTGGTTTGTATTACCTAAATCATTTAGTATAGCAGCTATGAGCTAATCTGTGAGTCTCTAGAGCTAAATATGCAGCCTGGGGTCAGGCCACGCCCTCTTTGCGGTGATTGACTCCCTGATATTTAGTTCAACCCTGGTCAGGACACGACCCCTGTGCTGCGATTGGCTGCCTGCACTCTTCCCTCTGAGCTGTGTGAAAACAAAACTGAAAGTGGCTTTCTGTGCTGGCTGCTGTCTGTATATATGTTCTCATTGTCTTTCACTCTCTCTGCGCGTTGTAATAAAGGCTGCCTGAATTCCTCTCTGATCCTCTCACAGTGATAGCTCTATGTGAAGGATCTGGGCAATTACTCAGTTTCTCTAGCTGCTAAATTCACTCTCCCCCAATACAACACAGCTTTACACATTCTGCTCCCCTTCTACCTTCTGCCTGATAACAGAGGGGGGAACAGATGCATTTATCACTTCAAGCTGTATGTGTAACTGTTTACACCAATTCAGGTGTTCTGCTTACAAGGAGCTTGTGGAGGGAGGTGACAGCTCTGCAGGCATGAGAACTGACCATTGCAGGAGGTCTGCAGAGCTGTGACATCCTCTCCCTTCCACTGCAGAATTATGATGTCACTAGTCTTCAGTGAGGGAAGACCCGCCCCTATAAGATTGCTTACTTTATCGATCACTCTATTTATCTATCTTCAAAAAAGTTGCAGCACTCCAAAAGAAATAAAAGTGGAAACAGTGGGTGCACTTTATTAACCCATATCACTGCAATGTTTCAGATCTGCTAAGGTGCCATAGCTATAGATCGCTCTCTCCCTCATATCTATCTATCTATCTATCTATCTATCTATCTATCTATCATTGAACTCATGTAGATAGGTCTTATCTACATATAATCATTACCAGTTTACAATATTTATAAAGCAAATTAAAAGGACAAATGTCATCTTTGATCCCCATGGCTAATGTTACATGAAAGCAATAGATTTCAGCTCACCCATACTACACTGTGCAAATCAGCAGATAGTATTCAGTTTAGGTTCTTGACTTGGACTGCTAAATCCATCAATAAGATTTCTATTACAGTCATCGATATGTATGCTTTCACTAGCTATCTTGGAATATGTGGCTTGGCCAGTGAAGTCCAGAAGATCCTCTAAAGCCCTGGAATTAGTAGTCCCATTTTGCTCCAATGATACGCCAGGAATGTGATCATTCAATGGTGAAAATTCTGGGATGGAAATAAGTTCTTCCTTGGACACAGGACTGTGGACAGAAATTTATTTTTACTTTAGATTTTAACATTGATATTAAGAATGTTACTATAAATAATGCTGCAATATAATGACATAACATGTAAAACTAATATTCCAAATGGGGAGCTCAGATGATTGTCATGGAAACAAAATTTGAAGAACCTCCGATTGTGGCCAAGATTATAATAAAACAAAGTGAACTTGAGCTTTAAAGTTTTTTTCTTTTTTATTAAACTTTTATATCAGTCATACTGATTGTACAAATGTGTGTTCTAAGATTAGGTTCACATCTGTGTCAAAGGTTTTATTACTCAGAAAAAATAGTAGCAGTACTATTTTTCCTGTTAAAATGACAAACACCATGTGGTTTGTTAGGCTCCATTGGTGTCCATTGTATAATGGATTCAGCATATCTGTTATATTTAGCATTCTGTTCCTATAAAAGGATAGAAAGCTGAAAGTATCAGCAAAGGTTTAAACAAAGCCTAAAAAGTGATAATCATATGATAAATGGTGTATGTAGGGATATGTGCAACCAATACCCATGTTGAGTGGTGTGAATAGGAGTGCATAAAAGTGATACATACAGTGGGGAAAAAAAGTATTGTCAGCCACCAATTGTGCAAGTTCTCCCACTTAAAAAGATGAGAGGCCTGTAACTGACCTCAACTATGAGAGACAAAATGAGAAAACAGATCCAGAAAATCACATTGTCTGATTTGGAAATAATTTATTTGCAAATTATGGTCTAAAATAAGTATTTGGTCAATAACAAATGTTCATCTCAATACTTATATACCCTTTGTTGGCAATGACAGAGGTCAAACGTTTTCTGTAAGTCTTCATAAGGTTGGCACACACTGTTGCTGGTATGTTGGCCCATTCCTCCATGCAGATCTCCTCTAGAGCAGTGATATTTTGGGGCTGTTGCTGGGCAACATGGACTTTCAACTCCCTCCAAAGGTTTTCTGTGGGGTTGAGATCTGGAGACTGGCTAGGATACTCCAGGACCTTGAAATGCTTCTTATGAAGCCACTCCTTCATTACCCTGGTTGTGTGCTCGGCATCACTGTCATGCTGAAAGACCCAGCCACGTTTCATCGTCAATGCCCTTTCTGATATCAGGAAGGAGGTTTGGACTCAAAATCTCACGATACATGGCCCCTTTCATTGTTTCATGTACACGGATCAGTCCTCCTGGTCCCTTTGCAGAGAAACAGCCCCAAAGCATGATGCTGCCACCCCCATGCTTCACAATAGGTATGGTGCTGTTTGGATGCAACTCAGCTTCCTCTCTCCTCCAAACACGACGAGTTGTGTTTCTACCAAACAGTTGTACTTTGGTTTCATCTGACCATATGACTCTTCTGGATCATCCAAATGCTCTCTGGCAAACTTCAGACAGGCCCGGACATGTACTGGCTTAAGTAAGGGGACACGTCTGGCACTGCAGAATCTGAGTCCCTGGCGGCGTAGCTTATTACTGATGGTAGCCTTTGTTACGTTGGTCCCAGCTATCTGCAGGTCATTCACTAGGTCCCCCCGTATAGTTCTGGGATTTTTGCTCACCGTTCTTGTGTTCATTTTGACCCCTACAGGGTGAGATCTCACGTGAAGCCCCAGATTGAGGGAGATTATCAGTGGTCTTGTATGCCTTCTATTTTCTAATTATTGCTCCCACAGTTGATTTCTTCACACCAAGCTGCTTGCCTATTGCAGATTTGGTCTTCCCAGCCTGGTGAAGGGCTACAATTTTTTTCTGGTGTCCTTCAAAAGCTCTTTGGTCTTCACCATAGTGGAGTTTGGAGTGTGACTGTTTGAGGTTGTGGACAGGTGTCTTTTATACTGAAAACAAGTTCAAACAGGTGTCATTATTACAGGTAATGAGTAGAGGAAAGAGGAGCCTCTTAAAGAAGAAGTTACAGGTCTGTGAGAGCCAGAAATCTTGCTTGTTTGTAGGTGACCAAACACTTATTTTCCACTATAATTTGCAAATAAAAAATTCTTTCCAAATCGGACAATGTGATTTTCTGGATTTCTTTTCTCATTGTGTCTCTCATAGTTGAGGTCTATCCATGATGTCAATCACAGGCCTCTCTCATCTTTTTTTAAGTGGGAGAACTTGCACAATTGGAGGCTGACCAAATACTTTTTTTCTTCACTGTATGTTGAGTGGTGTCTGTAGGGTGTATGAATGCAATGCCAATGTTAAGTGGTGTGTGTACGGTTGTATGAAAGCAATACATATGTTGAGTGGTGTGTGTAGGGGTGTGTGAAAGCAATACCCATGTTAAGTGGTGTGTACTGTATATGGGTGTAATAGAGCAATATCCATATTGAGTGGTGTCTGTAGAGGTGTATAAAAGTGATACATATATTGAGTGGTGTGAGCAGGGATGTAGGAAAGTAATACCATGTTGAGTGGGGTGTACAGTGATGTATAAAAACGATGCATATGTTGAGTGGGGTGTGTAACGGTAAAAGTGATATATACATTGAGTGGTGTTTATAGGAGGTGTATAAAAGCAATACATAAGTTGAGTGTAGGGGTGTATGAAAGCAATATTCATATTGAGTGGTGTGTGTAAAAGTCTATGAAAGAGATACTCATCTTGGGCAGTCTGTGTGGGGTCTATGAAAATTATACTATGTAGATGTGTGTAGGTTAGGAGGCTAAGGGCGCGTTCCCACTGCACAGGACAAATACCGTCCGGTTTGCCGGACGGTATTTGTCCTGTTTTGCGGTCGTCCCCGCGGCTGCGGGGGGACGGTTTTTCTCCGCGATGAGCGGAGAAAAGCCCTCCCCCTTCACATTGAGATGCACAGATTCTGTCTGGAAACCGTATGGAAGATTGTGCTATCACAATGTTTTGTGGCCGGACCGCGGGCGGCAAAACCGCCGGATGGAAAACCCATGCAGTGGGGACTGCTGCACGGGTTTTCCATAGAGCACCATTGTGCTCATTTTCGTCCGAAAACCCGTGCCGTGGGAACATGCCCTAAGAAGCTGATGGGCTAGGTGTGTGGTGGACTAAGAGAGTAATACCCATATTGGGTGATGTGTTTGGCGTCTATAAAAGTGATACTCATATTTGGTTAAGTTGTTTTCATTTTCATATTGTAACAGTGGAAGATAAGGCTTAAAGTTTATATACCTCACATCCATTGACTGAACCTCATCAGTGGAATCATCCAAACTGTTACTTTTCCCTTCAAGCACATCAAGATGAATTGTACCCACACATGTCTTCAGGGCACTTGGGAATACATCTGGAGGCTTTGTTTCAATGATTCTAACAGCTGGTGCTTTATTTTCTGCGAGCGCCGAAAATCCATTGAGTTGACCTACAATATCATTACAAAAATCAAAAAGGTTAAAGAAAAATCTTGCCCCTCTCCCTCTTTCCCTTCACCCTTCTTAGTCTAACTCACTATTGTCTAAAGTCTGCTTTTCCTTTTAACCCAACTATTCTGTATCTGGACATTCTAATCAAAGGCTCCAGCCAATTACTGATGACTACAACAATTTAGTAGGTTCTGAACTTTAAATTTTGACATTGCCCTTAATATAGTGCTCAGACCTGCTCTGGCAGGTTGTGCAGTGGTGGAAAATGGTCCGTTCTATGTATGTTCTTAATGTAGAAAAACCTTTACTGCTAACATGTTCCCTTTAAGGGTGCGTCCACAGGACCGTGACAAAATACCGGTTGGATTCAGTCTTAAAATTCACCTGGTATTTTGTCGTCTTTTGCATGGTTTTGGTGGGACGGTTCTGTCCACGGTTTGCAGTTTCGAAATTCCGGTGGTGTGAAAAACCATCTGGTAGAAAATCCGTTCAGTGTGGACTACGGAGCGGATTTTCTATTAAAGTCTATTTGGACGGTTCACAGTTGGTTTTCAAATGCGAAACCGTCTGAAAATCAGACCAAAAATCGTGCCGTGTGGATGGACCTTAAGTCTATGGCTAATCAGTAGCTAATGCTTGGAATATATATCTTTCTCCACCAGATTGATAGAGATGAATCCATCATCTAACAGATCCAAAAGGACACCAATGGACCCCACCGACTTATAGCGGGGTCTGCTGGGGTTCGGTCATCTTTGTTGTGAGAACCGAAGCTACATCCTATGCTATTCTTGCCATTCAGTGAAAACCTGGCACCATACCACATTTAACTGTAGGCAACATCATCCCTCACAGTTTATGTCCAAAGCATCACAAATCATTGACATGCCTTCGCACAAAAATGCTATCTTACCGCTTTCATTATCCTTTTCTACATGTTCACCTTTTAAAGGCAGATGAATGTCTGTTTTAGAGTCTTCCTTCTGTGAAATAATAAGCCGTGTATTAGGATAATCATGCCCATGCGTTGCCTGGCATACTGGCCTACTATGCGTCAGCTCGAAAAGGGGCTACTACAGGGTTTAAATGAGCTAAGTACATGGGGTATAATATTTGTTGGTAATTACAAACACTTCCTACAACCAACTGAAAAAAGTAGCTTTAGAGAAACCTTCCAAAAGGACAAGGTCAGGATCACTGAGCTCCATCCCTGCATACCATAGATACTGTATGTATAAGTGTCAAGTCCCTGTTAAATGTGTACACTATCTGAATGCTGTGTGTAGCAATCACAGAAAGTATAATTTCTAATTGACAGGAACCTGGCATTGACACCATCTACAATGTACATGATAATCTGGTCTGTAACTTGCCAGCGACAACCTTGGCAGTGCCCAATACTATATTCTTGCCATCAGGACTGGGACAAGTTATTCTGGTGCCCTAGGCAAGTAAGGCATATAGCGCCACTGCAATGGAAAATTCATGCCACTCCATGCCTCTTTGCACCTCCTTCCTCTTGGGATGAAGTGGCGCCATAGACGGTCACCTACCTTCGCCTACCCGTCGTCCCGCCCTGCTTGCCATGACACCCTTCTACTCCAGCCTCTGTATTCTACCTTTCTCCCCACAGTGCTCCCTCTCAGATCAGATATAATCTTACCATTATGCCACTTTCCATTTGCCATTTTAGACAATGGCATGAGTATATCCTAACCATATTTAATACAAATATGTTTCTGAATGTGTTGTGTAATGGTTAGAGCACTGAGTGACCCATACATACCTGTGGTAAGCACAGTCGGATACACTGCATTGTATCAGAGGAACATACCTTGGGTTCTATGACCTCACTCTTCCTTGTTCTCTTCATGATTTCATCAATTCTCTGGGGTTAGAAATATTGTAAAATAGCTTATTATTACTTGAAATAGTAATGTAGTTTTTTCATTCCTATTACAAAGCTTAAGGGTATGTTCACATGGCTTATTTTGGGGTGCATTTCGCCGCGTATTGCGTTTAATACGCGGCGAAATGCGTCCCGCAATTACGCTAATCCATAACTCTTATAGAGAACTATGGATTACGCCTCGTCCCTCCGCACGTACAATACAATCGACATGTCAATTATTCGCGGCGATTACGCCCCCTGTGCCTCGGGAGTACGCGCTGATCAGTGCGAGCTCCCGAAACACACGGTGTATTGTGGCACGTACTGTACGCGCCACAATCCACCGTGTCAACATACCCTAAAGAGGTTTTCTGATATATTTCTACTAAAGATAGAGAGGCGTGATGTGCACTAAGAACCTCAAATTTCAATCTATCCAAAAAGTAGCAGAAATGTATTTTAAAATAGTTCGTACATTCACTTTGACCATTTCTTAGAGTGCTGCTGATATGTTGTTGAGTTTAAAGAGGCTGCTGGTGTAAGAATAAAAACCCATACTCGCCCCCTTTCCATCTTCGTTCCAGCACTGCCACTGTTCTGTCTTTGGGTATGTTGTGTTGTGACACGTGCAGTACGCGCCGCAGTACATCGTGTCTTTTGGGAGCTCACGCTAATACGCACGTACCACTGCTGCGCGGCCGGACCCATTGACATTCATTACTTGTGGCGCGTATTCGCCACGAATAATTGACATGTCACTTATCTCCCTGTGCGTACAATACGATCGTATTGTTTGAGCGGGGAGAAGAGGCGTAATCCATAGTTTTCTATGTGCATGCATAAAGAAGTGTTTTTGATCATAAAGTTCAGATTCTTAATATATCTCTTTATAGCGGTAAATGTTCTATTTTTCACATACAGAGTCACAAGCAGTGCATAGCCACACACTTAAACGATAACATTCTGCTGTCACAAGGCATAGCTTAAAGAGGCCATTCCTGACTTTTTTTTAGTAAATACTAGTGTCCCACATGAAATAACTAAGCTGGAGCATCTTTAGGCCGTGTTCACACTGGTTATTTCCCGAGATTTGTGCTAGAATATCCAACTCACTGTGATTTGGTGATTGAGCCTCCAAATCCCCGTGAATAAGGGGCGGGGGCGGGGCCGGAGCGCGGCGGGGGCGCCACTCCCGACCCCATAGACAATGCATTGTTTACGGCGCGTACACGCAGTAAATAATGTGCATGTCACTTTCTCCCTCCGCGGCGGATTCGCCGAGCGGGGGGGGAGCGACGGAATCCATAGTTCTCATGAGAGCTTGGATTACCGTAATGACAGGGGACAAATTGGCGCCGTACTGAAGCGCAAATCCGGCGCGGAGTACGGCGCCACTCCGTGCCCAAATTATCCGTGTGAACGAGGCCTTACTCTCTGTGTTGTGTGTTTTTTTGTTATTTCTCCTAGATATTTATTGCCAATCTGTCAGCTTGGTGTTACTATTTGGATTGGGGAGGGGTTCCCTGCGCATAAATATCAAATCCAAATAGACAACTTGGCCAGCACATCAAACAAATGTCATGGTGTATTTATAAATCCATGGATAAAAGGTCCAAGTACAATGTTCACATGGTTCCATAAAGAAGATGCACATCAGAGAACATGTTAAAAGCTTACGAGTGCTTAATCCTTAATCATAGCTGTGTCCCTGCACAGTCTGACATTGTCCAATTAGTGCTGACAGAGTCACTGTGTGCAGGGACACAACTCTCTGAAATCTGGGATGATAACACCCAGCTGACTGATTCAGGAATACATTTCTAGAAGGAATAAGAGAGGAACAACACAACACAGAGTTATAAGGGAAGATGCTCCAGAATTGATATTTCACAGGGAACACAAGTATGTACTAAAACTGACATGTCAGGAGATATCACAGTCCTCTTTAAAGAGAACCTGTCACATAGGTTATGCCACCCTGGCTGAGGACAGCACAAGCTAGTGTCAGACATGCTGTTTCCAGCGCTGTGTTCCTTATTCTGTAAGATACTGTAGTTTTTGAGTATTTACCCCTCAAATCTGCAGTTTTTCCATGACTGGCTGAAGAGTCCTTTTTTCAAACCCCGCCTACCTGAGGCTAGCCCCACCCACCTGACAACTGATTAAAGGGAACCTGTCACATAGGTTACGCCCTCCTTGCTGAGGACAGCACAAGCTAGTGTCAGACGTGCTGTTCCTAGCGCAGTGTCCCTTATTCTGTAAGATGTGTTGTTTTAGAGCATTTACCCCTCAAATCATATTCATGTGTAGGTGTTAGCCCCGCCCACCAAAGACTAGCCCCACCCACTGACAAGTATTCACATGTTTCTACCTATTCAAAGTAATAGGCTTATCAGTTGAGGTGGGCGGGGCTAGCCTCAGATGGGCGGGGTTTGAAAAAAACTGACTCTTTGAATGACTCTTCTGGCTGAAAACTGCAGAGTTGAGCATTAAATACATGAAAACTACAGCATCTTACAGAATAAGGGACACAGCGCTGGGAACAGCATGTCTGACACTGGCTTGTACTGTTCTCAGCAAGGGGGGCATAAACCATGTGACAGGTTCTCTTTAAGTGCGTATGCCTGTACTGTAGGATGTAAAAAGTACTGTTCCCCACTACTAGTGGTAGAATTTTAACTAGAATAGAAGTTATGTCTACAGGGGGATTTAGAGTTGTGTAACAGAAAACCATATATAAAACCAAATATATTAAGAACATAACACAGATTTCTTAAAAATAACATGGTGGACATGAAAGCAAATACAAGGCCGGGGGAAGTCCCATACACAGCAGATATATTATCATACATGAATTTGTTGCATGCATTCTACATAAAAGATACCTTTTTCCTCTCCAGGCGTTCCTGTTCAATCTGCTGTATTATCTGCTCCCTCTCTATTCTCAAGACCTCTGCTGCTTCTCGTGCCTTCAGTTCAGCCTCTTCCTTCTGCAGAACCCAAAATATAACATCTTAATTAGTGAGATTATGTACGGAAAGGACGATTATAGGAGCCAAAGAAAACCTTCTGTCCAGATTGTTATAGGGAACTATATATAAGTGCTCCCTCATATTCTATATACCAATGTGGGCACGAATGGTACAATTTTCTGGGCTTTGTTAGAATGTGTGTATGGGCAAGTAGTGTGTCTGTGGGCAAAAAAGTCACATTTCTGGCCTATTTGTTTGGCATTATTTCAACTTCTGATTCTTGCTTATACAATATAACTACATAGCTCATTACCTGCTTTTCTAAGTAGGCCTGCAATTGCTTTTCTTGTGCTTCTTTCCGCAGACGGTCCTCCTCTGCTCTCGTCTTTGCCTCTTCTTCTGCTTTCCTTCTGGCTTCCTCCTGCTCTTGTTTTTTTCTCTCAGCCAGAAGTCGCGCTTCCTCTTCTAAACGGCGCCTCTCTTCTTCAGCCTTCCTTCTTTCCTCCTCCATTTTTTGCCTGTACGCGAGCATCAGATATGAGACAAAAAGCATTTAAGGAATAAGCTTAAATTCAGCACATTCAACTCACAAGAATTGAAAATAGGCACTGGTGCCATACACATCCACAAAACATATTGCAACTAATGAACTAATAAAATATTTACTAAAAAGTATGTAATTCACAGAGGGCTAACCAAGGAAACGGTAAGGGTAACATGTCCGAAAATTGGCATCGCCGCGGCAGTTTAGGCGCCTTTAATCGGTGTAAAGTGCCGCTGAAAGTACGTGCCTTTCAAAAATTTTGCGTCTGGAATAACTCGCATAGTAACCATAACACACCTAAAAAGGCTCCTTACGCAATCGAGGCGCATAACGTATCATTACTAGTGTATGTAATGTGCCTCAATACGGGCACTGCATTACCCAGACGCATAACGTATCATTACTAGTGTATACAATGCGCCTCAAGAGGCGCATTTTGTTATGGAGGCGCATAACGTATCATTACTAGTGTATGTAATGTGCCTCAATAGGGGCACTGCGTTACCCAGACGCATAACGTATCATTACTAGTGTATATACTGCGCCTCAATAGGCGCATTTTGTTATGCAGGCACATAACATATCATTACTAGTGTATGTAATGCACCTCGATAGGCGCATTGCATTACTTAGGCACACAGTGTATCATTGCTACTATATGTAATGTGCCTTTTTAGGTGCATTACAATGTGTCATGCCTGGCGTATAATGCGCCTAGTTTAGGTATATTACAGTTCATTTATATGAAGAATATGGCGTCAAAATACACCAAAACTATGGCGCATTCATACTGGGACATGTCGCCCCAAGAGTCACTAGCATTAACTAAACTAGAAAAGGCAGAATGCCCCAACAGTGGTGGACAGCGTTAAGCTACATATCAGCTGCCATTGAAAGAGTGGGGTTTTTAGTCGGCACTAGGTTATAGAGAAAGCAGACACAAAGTAACAGGTTTACCCCTCTTGAACAAAAGTATTTATTGTACCAATTCAAATTTCAGTCCTAGTATTGTAGGTTTGTCACCATATAAGAATAGATTATATACGGATAAAGATTTATCGTACACAAATATAGTAGGCATTCTTGAGTAGGCAAGAAATGGGAATGGAGAGTAGAAGACAAAAAAAAGTGAGTGATGTGATCAAAATGGCCAGACACAAAAAGTGGCTACACAACATATACACACACACTATATACATATATATTGTGGCAGAGCAACATCAGGTCGCATGTCTCTTCCACTAGATGGTTTGCAGCAGGAGACCTGAGGGGCTGGACCTCGGTGGGGATAGCCAATGGTTTTGGGTCAGTAACCATAAGTCACAGACACTTGTTAGCATTAGTATGGCTGTATTGCAGTTACTACTATCGATTCAGGGATGCCTGATAAAACGGACACTAATGTTATGTCAAGTGTGGCAGCTAACATGTCTAGAGTCCATGAATATGTCACACAACCAGAACTGCGGGAGGTTAGCTGGGTCACTGAGTTAGGCCTACCCAATGCAATGTGTAAACTAGCTGCCAAAGACACTGCAGCTATATCAGTAGAGGAGTGTAGCTCAGGCCTACCCCTAAAGGTCATGGCGGGGTGTGTCACAGCTGATGCAGAACCTGTGGTTTATGGCCATCTGCAGAGGGGTCCTGTTATAGAAAATAATGTGGTTTCTATAACCATGGGTACCCTCCATCTACTGGCCTAAAAAGGGTGATGGCATTGCCTAAAGGGAACATGGCAAGTGTGGTGAATGAATGTGAATGCCCGCCGTAATATGGGAAGGGACAGGCATCCAGTTGGTGAATGGCTCACCTGACACGAATGATGAGGTCTGTGATGTTGCAGAGCATGTTTGCTGTATGCCCGCTGTAGGGAAAAGTAATCCCGCTAAGGTGATGAACACAAGTCAAATACCGGTTACTGGCAGACTGTGTGAGCTTGATGGCGCGCAAGACATGGTGGTAATCCTGACCAAAGCTGTGAGTTATCCTATAGCAACCATTACCGTAAAGGTTGTTGAATTATCTCCACTTTGAACATGGAAGGAGAGGCATGGACCGCACACCCTCACACTATACGTTGATCTACTGCTTCTCAGCAAAACTTTACAAAAATGAACAGGAGGTTCTTAGTATATCTCCACTAGTGGAGCACTAGTGGGGTGCATGTGTGCAGGTATGAATCCTCAGATTTTAAAAGGGATGCCTGGTTCTGAGGCAACTGATGAATTTTCGCAAAAGTTTATGTAGGAAAACAGTAACTGCATCACCAAGGTGGTATGTCCTGGAGTTCATGACAATCTGAAGAAGCTAGTGTGGCTGCCAATAGCAACCAGATGTCCTCTGTACGTACAGGTGCCAAACGAGTGAATGAATTGTCTGACGCAAACACTACAAGTGTGGTATGTGGTGTAACCACTAAAATAACCAGGTTCTCAATGGTGAGAGCCAGGGGCCTGTCATGCAGCAAGTTAAGCAATATCCCCACATCTTGCTGTAGAAAGTCTACTGCTAGACACAGTTAGCAAGATGATGTGTGCACAGGGGAATGTGCCGTTGGACAGTAAAGAGGTGGTGGTTGTCCATGGTAACCCTGTCCTGACTAGACTGCATGCTGAAGGTCGAACAAGTGTGCATAACACAGAGGCTAGTGGGGGGAACCCTGAAATGGAGTTACTGTATGCATTCACTCGTGTCAGAAGGCGATGAGTTTATTCTGTAGTATTTGTCTGTAGCGTGGCTGCAGGAAAATGGGACACAAGGGCACGTAGAACGGTGTGTTACCATTGGAGACCGGATGGAGTGCGGACCATCCATGGAAATAGATCTGTACTCTACCGTGGGTCCAAAGACCATTAAAGGGGTTGTCTCACTACAAGGATTGCTTTTTATGTTAAAGCTCTTGGAAAAACAAGTCACTTTGTTAATGGACACATATTACAGTATCCTACCTATTCTGAGATATCCCCTCTTGTATGGGCTGCATCAGCTCCTCAGGTCGCTATAGCTACAGACCTGTTCAATCTCTCATGATAGGTTGCCAGCACTGGTTGCTATAGCTACAGACCTGGCTTCTACTGAAGCCAGTAAACACGCCCATGAATTCAAAGTAAAACCAAGAAAACAGGACTGAGGTAAGATGAATCAATGTAGTGAGACAAACCCTTTAAGGATAAAGTTGAGCTGCATGGTCAGGAGATGGTCAGTAAGGATACTAGCTCTTGTGAGAAGGGAAAGACGAGGCTTCGTTGCAACAATGCAGATCCAGAGCTACGGGACAATGAGACGGGCAGTGGGATAAAGAATGCAGAAATGTCCCATGATTCTGATTGGCACAGTAGTGTCCCTTTATTAGTAAGTGACACATATATTCATAAGGTTTTCCTTTTCTCCACTTAAAGTATGGAGAGTGAAAGTAGTTGTGATCCTCTCTATTGCCCATCAGGAGGTGAGGGAATGTCAGGAGCCACTGGATGAGTTAACTATAGACCAGGTAGTCTCAGCCTCAGCCAGAGAATAAAAGGGAGATGTTGAGAGAATGTGGTATGGGTGGGGTGTGTGAATGACTCCAGTGCTGTTCAGCTGAAAGAGGAAGAGAGCCGTGTGAGATAATAACCTAATGTAGAAGCTTTCACCCAGGAGGAAAGGTTATATATGTGAAAAAGACCTATGGCCTTTGTCAGGGGGAAGGGATATGAGGCAGAGCGATGTCAGCTAACATGTCTCTGCCACTAGGTGGTTTGAAGCAGGGGACCTGCAAGAGATGTGCCACTGAAGTGCTGGACATTGGTGGGAAGTCAGCGGTTTTGTGTCAGTAATCATAGGTTACAGATACTTAGTATGGCTGCGCTGCAGCTTTTATGGGCTGGCTTGTCCAGAATGGCTGTAGTGTTGGGTGGGAGGCCGTTCCCACATTTCAGGACAGGTCTTACAGGCCTGTTAAAAAACCTATTGCTTCAGGATGCCAGGGGTGCGTGATTGCTACAAGGCATTAGAAGCAACAATGGAGCTGGTGAGGAGAAGCTCTGATCCCCCCCTAGGCTTGAGGGAGGCCTGAACTAGTTGAGTCTGGTGAGGACTTTGTTAATATTTTGTTTAAGTGCGCTGTCATATGTTGACGAATAAAGCTGACTGAGGTCAGTTCTACAAAGAAGCCGTGTTTGTCGGATGCCATAACAGTTTTACCAAAAGACGGCGATTCCAGAGCTAAGTGACCACCAGGCCGGTCCAAGATGGCGGCCGAACAGGAGTGAATATCACTATAACAATTCTGGAGCTTCTTTTCTTAGAACTCTGTATTGCACCGTTCTTCTAGAATTTCTACTGAATATTTATGATTAATTTGACAACTGGTTGTTACCATTCCACTACTCAAAGACACAAGTCCCTAAATAGTCTGAGTGAAGTAGCTTCTTTGTTAGATAATGTCTCGTTACTGTCCACTCCTTGCTTTTGCTTCAATATCTGCACTAAAAAACTACACCAAAAAAGCCCAAATGAAAGCAGCCTCACAAAGGAACGGCACAAAGTAGAATAATAAAAGATGTATTTCATGGATAATATATATATTTACAAAAATTAAACATGTCTGGAGAGCTCACAGGTCCTCAATTTTTCTGGGATTCTTGACCTAGTGAATACATTTTTGAACAGACTTAGGAGTAAATATCTAAAAGATAGACAAGTAGGCTCTGATCAATAATTAGGGGTCTCCAAAATTCATCATACATAGAGAGGAGTAAATACCATTATTACTGCCAATACACTTTTTTTATTTGACGAGTACCCTACTACTGCAACCCAAAATGCTAAATATTGTTTTTGATTCATTGCCCTTGTGCCACTAAAACAGCTCCAATCAATCGGGACATGGACTTCACAAGAACTTTCATCACTGCATGGTCCAACCTAGCAGACATGTCCTATAGTCAAAGCCACTGCTTATTTGATGCATGCCCTATGACAATTCATTAATTGCATCAATCACAAAACACAATTCTTGTAATGGAAGCTATATAAAAGTCAAAATCATCCAGTGCTAAGTTGCATAAATGTTATTTACCTGATCAGACAACACTGCTCAAATATTGTCAACTATCTTAACTAGACCGACTGCCCGTTGACTATAAACATCCGAGCTCTAGAACATGGAAGTTCTAAAATGTCTGTGCAGAGATTGTTGCTGCACACTAAGGGCACGTTCACACGATGTATTGCGGCATATACAGTATGCGCCGCAGTACATCGTGTGTTTCGGCAGCTTGCGCTAATACGCGCGTACTCCCGAGGCGTGACGGGGGCCGGCAGCCCGCCGGCCCCATAGACATGCATTACTCGCGGCGGATATGCACCACGAATAAATGACATGTCACTTATCTCTCCGCGTGTACAATACGATCGTATTGTAAGCGCGGGGGGAGGAGGCGTAATCCATAGTTTTCTATGAGAGCTATGGATTACCGTAATTGCGTGGCACATTTCGCCACATATTAAGCGCAACACGTGGCGAAATGCGCCCCAAAATAAGCCGTGTGAACATACCCTAATTGTACAGCTGCGCAGATGGAGAGCCAGCTATGAATGATAACTGGCATTCCACAGAGAAGACGGGAACGGTTTATTACCGTCCCTGTCAACTCAATCACTGCACATACAGCACTCAGTGAACGCTGAATACACAGACAAAACGGGAAGCCTGCTCCATTTGTCGGCAATCACATGACCGTTGTGCCTCTATAACTGCAAGAGCTGCTAGGTCTTGTCAGACCCAGTTCAGTTCTGCAGGGGATGTATTTCCCCTAGATTTCACCTGTAGCTGGCGCTAATATACTAACCAAGGGGAACAGGAGAAATCAGTTAAGAAAAAAATGGTTAAAAAATGCCCCTCAGAGCCTTTTTTCTGATGTTATAGGGGGCACAATATGTAATATAAAATAATAAAAAACAATACACAAAGAATGAAACTGTATCAAAATTAATACTACCAGTCCAAACCGCAACATTTAGCCCTGCCCCTAATAACCTTAAAACGTTTTAACACCTACCTATAAACACATGTGATGGAAAATTGACAAAATGACAAAACTTATTTTAGCGTCATGTTTGCTGTTACAAAAATTTAAAAAACAGACCTTTTTTTTACCATTTTCTCTTATTTTGTGAAAATTTTTTAACAATTATATAAGAAGAAAGTCTAATGTAGCAGGGAAAAAAGGAAAATAAAAATACTATGGTAAATACAAACAAAAAAAAAAAGTGCCTTGTCAGGAGGGTGGGGTAAATGGGCTGATCAAGAACTGGCTAAGGCTTCCCACTTGGAGAGAGTAGACTAAAGTACAGCTAAGATCCTACAGATTTACCTTTCTACTTCCTCGCGTTCACGTCTCTCCTGTTCTTCCTGCTCCTTCTGCAGACGTGCCTGACGCCGTTTCTCAGCTAGGATTTTCGCTGCTTCGTCTGCGTCAGTTGTACCTGCTGTCATCTTGCTGGAGCCTAAGGCAAGAGTAGAATATTGTTAAAAGAAGAAAAGTTTGACACTGTTAGTCAGCAAAAAAAAAAAGTAATCTTGCAGATACTGTATGTCTTCTTTTAACAGTTACCAAAAATAAAAGAAAGAAAGTGAAATAGCAAACTTTCAATACTACTCCGGTATCTTCATCGGGCATGGTCTAACAAGGTATCTAGAGTAACATGTATATACATGACAGAACAGAGGCATGATGTGAGGGTCAAGGAATACAAATTTGTGACACAGTAAACACAAGACTGAATCTATCCCAGGGATTTACAGCACAATAGAACATCTAAGCAATCTGGTCCTGAGATAGAGGGTAAATCATCTCTATGAATCGACATTAATTTAGAGACAGTAGAACATTTGCACCCGTCATCTGTGACATAGAGTGAATGGGATGAACGTCTTAGAACAGCTCTACTAGGGTATCTTATAGACGCCTTAAGTTGAAGGAACACTAGGAAATTCTGCTACGGACAGGGCTGTCTTATAAAATTGGGCATATTAGGCAGCTTCCCAGTAGCCCAAGTAGCGTAGGGGCCCTGGGCATGCGCTCTTATTTAACTGTTTGTGCATCCTCAGGATGCCATCGGCTCCCTGCCACACTAATCAGTCTTGTAGGTTACAGGCTACAGTTTTATTTTTTCTATACCAATTAAAAGGGCCACTATAACACATGGGTGCCCTGCTTACTTACTTAGGCTCCTACCTTCGTGGGCCCTACATACCAAACTTCCCACCTGGGGTATTGCCAGCCTGTAGTACCTGGGGACCTACCTATCAGTAGTCCTACCTACCTACTGGTGGTTTACCAATCTGCCTAAGGGGGGACTTGCCTACCTGCCCTGGTGTAATGTCATGTGCTTGGGCAGGGCCCAGTGCTTTGTTCATAATGCTCTTAAGGCAGACCTGGCTACATACAGTTTATGGTCAAATGGAAGTCCATTAGACATTTTCTTTTTGGCATGTTTTGAACACCAGTGTCATGCATATATCATAGGTTTCCAACTGCGCTAGGAACAGAGCTGTAGTTAACTGCTCCGCTCCCAGAGCAGTCTCTGTGGACGGCAGGGACCGGAGGAAGCCTCCGATACCACCATTTAACCCTTTGATTGTCAAAAAGGATGGAGCCTGGGAAACATCTATACAGTTACAGAGTAGCCCCAAGGCTGTCTGCATAGTAAATCTGTGCCAATTTTAACAAAGTATAAAATACTCTCGCAAGCTTAAAAGGTGGTTATCTTTATTATATAAACTATATAAAAACAATTAAAAGAAAAGCACCTAAAACTACTGAACAAGGTAGACCGGTAGAACACAAGACAAAGCCTGAACTGGTATAAATAATTGCAGATTAATGATGTCAGTATATATATGGACTATCCACAACAACAACAACAACAATGTATCAATAAATAAATGCAGGGTACAGACAGATATTAATCTCTACCTGACTAAGATTAAGGCATATAAAATGGTTAAAAAAGTAATATATCTAAAATATAATATTGATTGTACTAAACCTAACCATTATATGCATCTATCATACACTGTTTATATATAAGGTAAGGTATGCATTCCATAGTATGATGAAAAATATAAACAAGTTAGACATATGGAAGTCCACACGACACGCGCGTCGGGACTGTGTCTTACTCGGTGGTCGTGACAAACAATTAAATATAAATTCCGCAGTGATTTATATATAAACTCAAACTATGTCCCAAAAAAACTACGACTTCTCCCACATAAAACAAGTCCTCTTATAACTGGGTCATTGAAAAAATGAAAGTGTTATGACTGTTGAAACGCAGACAGGCTAAAAAGAAGAAATTTAGCTGGTTATTAAAGGGGTTGTCTCGCTACAAAGATCAGCTTTCAACATGTTGGGAACACTAAATAAAAATGTTTTCCAAATATATTGCAGTTCATTTTTTTTTTGTTAAGGAGCTACAAGTGATTTTATCACTTTCTGTGCTCTCTCTGGTTTCCCAAGTGACCAACCTGTGTACTTCTCCCCCCCTGCATTCATTCTGTCTGATAGCAGGGAGTGATGTCATCACACAGAACTCCAGACAGTGAGAGCTTGTTTGTTATCTGATCTTTCAGACAATAAGACAGTAATTACTGCTGTTTACTTTACCTCAGAAGCTTCCCTGGTCCTGACAGCATGAGATTTATCGAATTAGCAGAATTCTGAATACACAGAGCTCATATGCTAATCACCGACAGCATGACCAGGAAATGACAGAGCAAAGCAGCATTATTACATTCATGCATCCTATGAAACTTTGAGATGAGACAACCCCTTTAAGGCCTTTTCATGCCTGTTGTTTAAGGGGTTAAGGAGCTCTGTCAAGGGGTCTCTTTAAATTGGCTCTAAACTGGAGCTTCATAATGAACTACATACAAAAAGTAGTGGTACACAATATGCAAAATATATCATAACACATAGAATATGGTAGGAAGGGATAACAGGTAATGAACATTCTAAGAATTTTGTATTTTACAAAACCTGTTCGCAACAATAATGAATCATGGAAGATCCTCACAAAACTGAATCTTATAGACTGAATGTTGTGAAGCCCTTGTTAATGCTTATTACAGGTCACCATTTTTATATCTATAATATCTATTAGACACTGACTTTCATTTGCTTCTTTCTTGTCTCCCGGGGAAGTAGCTTTGTCAGGTTTAGGGGCTTCACTTGTAGACTCCACTGGATGTTCTTCTTTAGGAGTTGTTTGATGTTTCTCAGTCTTCTTTTTTGGAGCATCTTGGCTGGGATTTGGACTGGATTTATACTTGACTGGGGATGCTGGGTATTGCTTGTTGCTCCTAGCTGGGGACTGCGAGTAGGATTTTGAAAGGGATCTGAAAGTGAAAGGATATCAATTGAGACTGAACTTCATGTACACATCACAATTCCGTTCTAAGTAATATCTTAAAAAGACCTGTATTGTCGAATTGTTGCCAAAGTAACAAACCCAGAGTTGTGTATAATGAATACCTCCCTCCTCACCAACATTTTACTCATCAAAGACATCACTTCTGGAAGATGCCCTATCTTCGGGGTATGATCATAGCGTCCCTATATTGCTAAAGCAGTTTACATGCCTCAGTCTACATACTTGTCCCTTTTAAGTGCTGCATCAATTCTGAAGCTATAGAATACCTCCAAAAGCACAATTTCCTTCTTACTTTTAATTTTTCTGCAATCAGCATTAGGCTGTATAGACAATTTAATTAAAGAGGACATGTGAACCACCCTGACTTGTCTGCTTTTAATTAAATCACAATTCTAGGGCACCTTTTCTTAGAACTCTGGTATCTTTCCTAGAAACTTATACATTAATTGACAACTGGGCATGTCCTTATAAAGCCGGTCACTTTCAGCTCTGACTAGACTATGCAAGACTGTGCAGGGACATACCCTATTGACAAAAATAACTGTAATGCCAACATGGCAATTTAGTCCTACATTTTGAAGAGGAATAATAGAGTTTTATGAAAAGATGCTTTAACATTGCTATTTAATGAGGAAAAATTTACCAAAACTAAAATATCAAGAGAGCTTTCCAATGCTTTCAAGTGTTCCCACCTCAGAGTTTGATGGCATATGGCTAGGAAATGCTATCAAAGTCTGATAGGTGTGGGTCCTACTTCTGGGACCATCAAACAAGACATGGAAACCTCTAAAGAAGCATTTATGCTATCTACAATACATGAAAAAAACTGAGATTCTTAGTTCACGTTTTGATCAAAACTGTTTAAGCCACCTCCGACTATCAACGGGATCTCAATGCAGGTGGTCCTACTCTATTTTTACCACTCATTTGAGTCCAATTCAGATTTCTCATTTGGGTCAAAAGACCTCCACAATCCAGAGAGAAAAAAAACACCAGCTTTATAAGCACACTGCACTGATGTAGCAACCTGTAGAGGTGGGCGGGGTGCAAAAAAACAAAATGGAGGCATCCACTCCTCCCTATATGAGTTAAAAGCAATATATGCCAAATGCAACGTATAGCTCTGCACAAAAAAAAAAACATTTCTGAAAAACACAATGTGAACTACTTCTCGGACCTACACTTATCTTGGGAACAGACCCCAGAAAGTTTAGGCTCAAAATGGATAGGTGATCGCGCTTGAGATAGACTCTCCATTCTGTTCTATGAGAATTCCGAGTACAGCTGAACACACCGCTCACCTGTACTCAGAATTCGCGTAAAACATGGAGAAGTGCAAGCGCAAATGGCTCTCCATTTTGAGCCAAAACTTTAGGGGGCCCGTTCCTGACATGGGTGCGGTCACAGACATAGGACCTGCATCTTTCAGTCTTTGTTGGCATATCCTATTGACAGGTCATGAAACTAGAGGTTAGAACAACTCTTTAAAATAAATCTTATGTACATTTCTAGTGTCATAAATAATACAAAGATACAGATGGATCTTCACATCAGCAAATACATTGTACTGTTATTCATACCTGGGTGTTGCAGGAGATGATGATCTCTTAGACAGCGTTGCAGGAGACTCGGACCTTCGTCCTGGATTACTTAAGGCGCAGGCCGGTACAGGAGCGGATGATCGTTTTTCTTTCTTTGACTTTTCAGGCTATAATGTTGGACAAAATCATAGAGTGGTAATCAAATAAAAAAAAAAAAAAAAGACTAGAGACCTGGTATAGAAGATACATTACATATTGAGATTGCTATGGTCCTCTGGGATGTTTATAGTGGATCTTCAGGCTCCCTCTACCTAATGTATGACAATTGCCTGATAATTTTTCAAATTGGTAGTTCAGTTGCTTATATTTTTATAATCATTCAACCCTATTGTAAGTAAACTCGCTTCCTGCTGAGCTTATGCTTAAAGGGGTGTTCTCACCATGCTGTCTTCACAGCCAGATCCAGGCTTACACTTCCTGCTTAAGCTGTGGGTGGTTCTACAGCAATTATTGACATATCACCTCTGCTATTCCTAGCTGATTCTGTTAGAGGGACAATCATAAAGGACAGGTTTCAATAGTGGGGCAGAAAGCTACAGAGCTCTAAAGGGATAACAAGCGTCAGTAAAAAACATTAACAAGCTCCTGTATTGCTGATAAAGACAAAGACTAAAGTGACTTCATCATCCACAATATCCCAGCCACTGCTGCTAGAGCAGAGAGAGGGGCGGTCGGTAACTAGGGAAGCTTGTGTACACAAGCAGGTGATAAGAACTATTCTAGCTCTGAAAGGAAGCAAAATCAGAACAGCAATGTATTTGGTAATAGTCTTTATTTACCTTTACCTACATGTTTACAACTAATCAATGTGGCCCTAAAATCTACAGTGCAAAATAAATAGGAGGAACAGAGAAGCAGCCAGAGCCTCTAATGATACAGAAGTTGGATTTTAGACTACTGCAGGTTCCCATAATAATAATCTTTATTTATATAGCGCCAACATATTCCGCAGCACTTTACAATTTGGAGGGGGTAGGTACAGACAATCACATTAGGCAAAACAGCCACAGATCATAGCTGTTCCTAAGAACCACCTGATAAAATGTCAATATATGCTGTGTGAACATAGCCTTAAGATTATGGGAAAGCTACCTGATATGATACATGCAGTTGACAGACCCTGGTTAGGAACTAGAATTAAAGGGAATCTGTCCCCAATTTTTTTTTTTACTTATTAAATCAAGACCCTGATCCATATTCTTTTCTTATTCGCCATTTTTATTTTCTGATTGTAGATTTCTTAATTCAGTCGTCTATATAGAATTGTGGGGACAGCATTCTTGCTTGCACTGCTTTAACAGTAGTCAGAGAGATGCTTTACAGCAGCTTCATGCACATACGAGTCTTAAGACGACTCAGTCCCATTAACTTCTATAGGAGATTTTTCTAGGCATCATCTGTGACCTGGGAATAAGTCAGTGTGCAGGGAGGGGGAGAGAAGGAGCTGTGACTATTTCCTATTGTGGATTCTGTATTATCTTTACACATTGGTGTCTCCTTTCAGTTTGACCCTGCTGATAATGAGCAGACTACTGAAAATCTCTCTACAGAATAGGAAGTGTCAGACAATTATTAGGCCTAGTGGCCAAACTGAAAACTGCAGGACTTAAGAATTATTAAAAAATATTGAAAGTGATCTAGAAAATGAAAAAAAATAAAAAAATAAATGTGTTTAACATAAAAACACGAGTTAAACAATAAGTCATTTTTTTATGACATATTCCCTTTAAACAGAGTGGTACTTTATTTTCCTAAAGGTTTTTAGAATATTATCACACAGAAATGCAAAGTAAATCTTTACATAGAAGAGATACCAAAACCCCCACACCTCTCTATAAACATAGGGCTGGTTAGTCTCCCAAAGTCATCATGGAAGTATGTGAAGACAAATAGCATGAAGGTTAGTGGTTGGAAGTGGATCACAAACCTGTTTTGGCTCTGGAGATGTAGGTGTTTTTATTCCTTCTGCTCCATTAGGGGATGTTACAGTCCTTCTTCTATCAGCACTCCGAGCAGGGGAGGATTTGAAAGGAGATTTAAGAGGGCTAGCAGGGGCTACACGAGGACACACATGGAAGACTAAAGAGTTATAGTATAAAGGCAAGAAATAAAGGAGCGTATAGGAAGAAGTTCATGGGGAAGAGAGAAAAGGGGAAACATAAATATGTAACAAAAAAAACAAATACATTTTAGTAATAAACTGAATACTTCTTATATAGTGCTTGATGTATCACTGTGCACTAGGAGATTCATACTGTCTTTCTCCCTGTGTATCTTGCACAGTGCACTTTGATATCCTGTATATCTTGTTTGCATTGGACAAAGCTTAAACAAACAGACATTCTGAACAGTGGTTAGGATTATTTACCCATCTGTAAAATGATGCTATTGTACAATGTGAACAACTCAAAACAGACACAAATTAAGAACTTTATACTTGATGAAGGCGCTCACCCGTACTGCTCAGCTGCAAATATGGAATTAAAAATCAAGATCTATATTAGACACCAACTTTGATCAGAATATTAACTATTCCCTAAAGTCTTCCAGTAAAGGTAATCCACTTCCGTAGTGTCGTGCTTGAGATTCAATTTGTACTGCTTTGGCCTAGTCTGAATATTGCTGGCAATGGTAGAGAAATCATGAGACCAATTTCCAGCCTTTTTCCAGACAGAAAAACGGAAATGCATGCGACCAATGAATGATTCACTTCCTGTCTGTAAAAAGGTTTGTGATTGGTCTCATGCTTTACTGTCAATGGCAAAATTTAGATAAGGACAAACCAACCCAACCCAAATCGGAACACTACACATTCTTCTAGTTGATGCATGTGTGATCATGCGACCCTGTTTAAGGTCCTCAATACTATTATCCCAAATGGAATAAAGAAACAATGTGGTTTCTGGCGAATAAGAGGAACCAAAGCATAGATGAGACTCATAGTAATCAGGCCTATGTATTCATTCGGGGAACGCTCCGCCTGCCTACCCTATCAGCAGTGACTTACAGGCTTTATGTATGCAGCTGTCAATCACTTCAAAGAGGGGCGGAGGGAGCACTCCCCTTATGAATACAGAGGACTAACTACTAGGAGTCAACTGTATTCTTTGATTGCTCAAACTGCTAGAAGCCGAAAATAAATGTTCAACAGAGTGGTTGCTGTTAAACAGGGCATCATAATCTTATGACAAATCAGCCCTAAAAGGGTCTTCCCATGTCAATGATTAGTTTTATACATGTAGGCAAAGGTAAATAAACATTCTTAAATACATTTCTGTTCCAAAGTTGTTCTATTTCAAAGATGTCTACCCAGCTTGTTTAGTATTGGTTTCCTAGGTTACTGACCATCTCTGTGCTCTAGTAGCAGTGGCTGGGCTTGCAACCTCGTTCCCTGCTATGTTTTATCAGCAAGAGGGGCAAATGCAGTGTTTTAGTCTTACATGTTCTGCAGCATCGGTGGAGCACAAAGATGATTAGTAAATTAGGAGACCATAAATAAGCAAGATAGATAACCTGCTGTATCTAAAATTAAGCAAAATCAGAACAACAATGTATTTAGCAATAACGTTTATTTACCTTAGCCAACATGTTTAAAGTCAATCAATGAAATTGGAACTGCTATAAGATGGCCACACACCACAGAAAGCAAAATTGGGATAGAGGAAAAAAAAACACACACAAAATCTCACAAGGAAATCTTTCCTACAAGTTGTAAAGTCTCATTGCTGGTATGTAAAGTCATCAAAAGATACATACAAGTCTCAAAGACATCTGCCAAATTATACATGGCTTATGTAAATAACTATATTATTTAATAATAATAAACTGAGGGTTATCAGGCCAGAGAGTGAATTCCACTAAACATATTTCTAAACAACATTGTGTGAACCTTTGCTTAAAAAATATTTTGTAAGATTTAGGAAACATTCTTCAGTTATGTTCAAAGTGGGCTAAGGTGTGGATTCATTAGGATTCTATTGCATGCTAATAGGCAGAACAGCATAATACCAGAACAACATAATGCAAATAGATTGATTAGAAATACTGTAAAAAACAGAACCCATATTACTAGCATTAAAAAAAAAATAGAAAAAAAATCAAACTTAATAGAGATATGAAGGAGGAACAAGTTGAAAGAATGAATAAGTAAATAATATATGGGTTGATGATACAATATGTCAAGGAACTCAAATTCAGAAGGGAAATAAAAAAGTGTGAGAATTACTAGTTTTTGTGAATTTGTCTGGTGGCATAACCACTGTACTACTCTGTATGAATTCATTTCAATTAAGTTAGGCACAAAAATAGAGTTAAGTATCCATAGCTAAGACCTAGTCGAAATATTTTTTCTTAACTCTCCTAATAAGAAATTCTTTGAAGGCACTGCTAGCCAGGGTTATGGAGTTGGTAAGCCAATCTTTTGAATTTTTCATAACTACTTCAGGTAATCGGTGGTCTCTTGAAAGATTACCTATGTATCCTTAGATGGCTGGAGAGTCCAATCCTTGAGCCACATATCCATACAATGAGGGCAAGAGGTTCTGTTTTGGCGTTGCTTTAGCAAATCTAGGTTCTTTTCCCTCTCGTCTTGTCATCCTCTGTCTACCTCAGTGGAGAAGCAGTTGATTTCAAAATTCACAACAGTCACGTGGAGCCATAGGGCATAATCTGTGGCTTCTCAACCTGGCCTTTTTTTAAAGTAGGTCTTGATTATCCCTTTGAATCATTTCCTCTAGCCACATCGAGCTCTCTGGCCTCGGTATAGTTGGGAATAGAGAACGTGTCTGGGTAGATGGGTTTCAGGCATTGGCCCATCTGGTAGAGTTGGTTTTGCAAGATCATGGCTTCCTCACAGATTAGTTTTGCCTCAGTAAGAACATTGGAATTGGTGCGATGATCCTCCCAGTAGATACGCAGATTCTTCAGCAGGGAGCATTGATAGAACCTCTCAACAGTCTTCAGGTCACCACCGCTGCAAAGTTGGGATCTATGAGAACTGTGGATTACCGTAATGCCTGGGGCGGATTTCAGCCGTATTGGAGCGCAATACGGCACGCAATACGGCTGAAATCCGTCCCCAAATCAGCCGCGTGAACGAGGCCTAATAAGTAGAAATAACTGAAGTAAAGTGGTAACATAAGGGTGTCCCTGACCATCATGTACATAATCAGGCTTTAGAAGCTAGAGATGGAATAAGGACATTTCTACCACCTCCGACTTCATAACCCTGCTGCAAACAAATGACTGGATCTCCACAATGTTTTCAATTGGAGAAATACTTGTTGTGTACTAATTGTTATAGTGCCAAGAGACTGTGGTTTTTGTCACCTTTTAATGTTTTTCCCTTTAATTATATATAGGCCTAATGCTAAGAACATATAACTCCATGTTAATCTGCTTTTGTTGCTGAATATGATCCTCCGCCTTTACCTAATTAATTCTGATGAAAGGATCATACATTTCTGTGCATTAATACTCGGATTTCCACCCCACATTACCTGGCATGGAATGACATGATTCGTTAAGCATGGCTGTGCTCCTGCTTCTGGCTAAGGAAGAGTGTGTTGGTGTGAGCAATCGACTGACAATGAAATTTTCCAAAGGACTAAGGTACATGCGATGGGCTAAAGGATGGAAGCAAAGTAATGAACGTTAAAACAAAATATGAAATACAATGGGTTAAACAAAATGATGAAAATAAAGTAAAAAATGAAAATTGAAAATGAAAATCATGCTAAAATAAGTTACAAATAAATTTGAGATGGGTTTGCTGTTATATCACTCTCTGAGTTTGCCCGCAGCCCGAACTGTGATCCAAAATAAATTTTTTTTTAGGGCTCTATCCTAACTTGTCACAAAACTGACATGAAATATATTTACTGTATTTTATTATATATAATTACAGTTATCTATGCAGCCTCCTCATTCATGAAACCACAAAAACGAGAACGTATTGATATATCCATCGACACAATCTGGGCTTATTTCTAGTGAATTTGATGTTTTTACCCCCCAGGAAATAAACATCTTAATCAGCAAAGGTTGCACAGACCCGACTGCTAATCCATATTACAGCAGCACAGCCTGTCCTTAGACCTGGTCCAGAAAGACGTACTGCAGTTTTGGCACCTACATGTGCTCCCCATGATCAATTCTTTTCAGTCTGCTGCACAGCACCAAATAATAAGAAGAACTGCGACACATCCCGCTCTGGAAGGCGCGTCCACTTTTCAAGGTCATACAATGCAAGCCAGACACACAAGCTAATATAAAGATCTACTTACATATAGATGGTGGAACTGTGAACTGAAAACTGCTCTTAAACTATCACTGAACTGAAATATATAGTGTGAAATTAATATACAGTCTTCCTCCCCTCCTTCATTGACCACTATCCTTCACACCCCATTCATTTCTATGCCCTTCACATCTCTACATACACAGATACAAGGCTTATCTACCTTCACGTGCACCACCCTATTTGGTGTAAAGGGTGCCTGGATCGTTGAAGCAATCGAGCACTTTTTACCTTTTGCATCAGCTCTATTTCTATATAAATTGCAAGCTATCATGAGCAGAAGTCTGAAGCCTCTTGCCTGTATTGCTGAATAGTTTGTTACTCTGTAATGTCTGGCATTGCCTGTATATGTACCTTCTGTATGGTGTAATCTGTTGTTACTAGATTCTTATCACTATTATTATAGAAGGTAACAATGCAACATTTTATAATGTCCAGAGAATTAAAGCGTTGTTACCACCAATTGATAGACTATGAAAAACAACGTTTGGTCTGCACATCCCAAAAAAAAAAAAAAAAAAGCATAGGTGTATGCTGGTGTGGCAGTAATAAATAGGCTATGCCATCAAATCCCAATAGGCGAGTTTCCCAAATATGGGACCTGTACGTATCTCGGGAACGAGCCCTTGAAAGCGGCGGCTTAGAACGGGGAGCCAGCCATGCTTGCTCATGACTCCATTTTATTCTATGGGAGTTCCGAATACAAGAGAACACACCATTCACCTGTACTCAGAACTTCCATAAAACAGAAAGGAGGGTCATTCGCAAGCACAACCAGCTCCATTGTGAGCTGAAACATTGAAGGGCTCGTTCTCAGAGGTGGAGCCCACACCAATCAGACTTTGATGGCATATTCTACTGATATGCTATCAAAGTCTATGTGGGAATACCCCTTTGAGGAAACTTCCTTGTAGTGATAAACTTTTAGGTGCTTAACTATTTCCTGGTTTGACCATAGCTCAGGGAGGCATCATTTTTTTTATTGAGTAGACCTAGTGAGTAAATAAAGTCAGCTTTTATTCTTTTAACTGCTCATAAAAAATTAAAGCTGAGCTATGATTGGTTGCTATGGGCAACCAAGACAGTTTTGAGATATGAGGCCCATTGAGATAACTAGTGTATATATATATATAATTTATTATATTTTAAAAAACGAGTGCGCTTGTTCGCTGTAACGGCTACAAACTAGAGGGGACGTTCATCTAGTCTGTTAGCCTGTAGTGTGGATCCGCACGCTGCGGCCGGGCGTATTAGCGGTGAACACACCACACTGTTTGTATGGTTGGTTATATTGTTTAGTTGTGACAAAATCACCAACTGAAGTTGAGTGGACAGAAATGGAAATTAGTGCGAGGCCCGGGGGTTGTGAATCTAGTGAAGGAGAGGTTGGGCATTTTAAGGTGGTTTTCCTGTTTTATACTATGCCATGGGGGTTTGCATTTTGGATTTGAATCTGGGGCTGCTTGTGTTTTAGTTGGTCCTTATACAGCGAAACTGAAGGGGCGATGGTCTTTTATAGTATTATATATTATATACACTTTTTTTTCTCTTTTGAGGATTGCAGCAGGAGGATTTCCCCAACGATCTTTGTGAGCTTGTTTCCCTGAAACCCTGGATTGTATTCTAAAGTAGTGGTAGTTTTCCATTGAGATAACTGTCCTACAAAAGAAAAAAATTAATTTGCATACCTTTTTCCTGTTCAAGGTTTTTTTTTTCAGTAGAAAGATATGAATATGTACAGAATGGTAAATAAAGACTATTTTCACATCCTCATACGGTGGTGATGAAGAAACAATAAAAATGCTGTGGATCTTGGAATGCAAAAATGAAAAAGGAGTCCTTTAGTCCTAACGAGGATAAAGATCTACTGCACATTATAATGGACTGCCATCTAGTGGATTTGCTTAAAACAGCATATCAAACAAGTAAATGTTGCTTTGCATTGGGGACACCTCCATAAATGTAACATTTTTTATTTCATTGCTATCTGTTTTAAATGTGCATTACAATTTTAGAGATATTACATTTCCATAGTTAAAGTGGTTGTGCCACCAAACACATTTATTACCGATCCACAGGACAGATGATAAAGATCTGATCACTGAGGGATCGACCACTAGGATCCCCACCGATCACTAAAATAGGGGTCCAGAATCCACATCCTTCCTTACTGCACTTGCATAAGAGGTCTTTGAATTAAGCAGTGGTGGAACATACACACTGCTGCTCCAGTCAAAGTCTATGGGAACGATGAAAGCAGCTGAGTACAGCGCTCCACTGTCTCTTTGAATGGAGCAGCAGTAACTTCGTTTACTGTTCCACTGAACGATTTCCATGATGTTGTGGGCGCAGTGGAGAAGGAGGGGACTCATTTTAGCAGTCATGAGGGTTAGAGCAGTGGGACGTCCAGGGGTCCTGGGACAGGTGATAAATGTCTAAGAAGGCACTATTCCTTTAAGCAAAAGGGCACTGCATGTTGCATGTATTAACACTACTTCCTTGTACACTGCAAACTCTTTGGAGCAGGTCCCTCATTCCTCTTATTTGAATTAATTTGTTTGTTATTTGGTAATATCTGATTTTTCTTAAACATCGACCCTGTGAAATGGAAAGTGCTGTGGTACATGCTGGCGCTATATAACTAACTTTGGTTACTCGGTATCCATGCGTTACTAAGTTTCTCCAACACAATATTCAGGCAGTCCTCGATTTACACCGGTCTGACTTACATCTATCCCCTAGTTACAAAAGGAGACTTATGGGGCATGCTGGCACTTGTAGTTCCATAGCAGATAGTAGCTGTAGAACGACAAGTTCCAGCACGCCACAGCAGCACATGAGGTGAAAATGAGGTGATATCTTCTTAAGAGGCACAAACAGCAAAACAAATGTAAAAACCCTTCCCTGCGGTATCCAAAACGGAGTTACATTTAAGAAAAATATACATATTCCGACTTACATATAAATTCAACTTAAGAACAAACCGACAGTCCCTATCCCATTTGTAACCCGGGGACTGCCTATACTTGATTTTCCAAGCATGTGTTCTACAACTATTCTTTAATTTTCTAAACAATTTAAAACCTATAATGGGGACTTAACAGGATTAATCGGCACAGTGTGGTCTATTGAAATACAATGTAATATGGCTTAGGAGCCTGGTGCACCAAGTTACAATTTCATGATATTGAGAGGAAGGTGGAAGCATCCAGATATGATGCAGTAATGACACTTGAGAAAGCGGATAGAAAGAGAGATCAAGCAGCAGGGGAAGATGGACAGGGGAGAGACAGTCCACTTGCCTCGATCAGGGGAATGTGTGATTGCAGCGGTGGATGCGGAGAGCCTCTTACTGATGGGTGAGTCCACTTGCCTCTGCAGACTCATTGTAGAAGATGACAGTTTGTCACAGGCTGCAGAGAAATGTATCAGACAACGATATAAGAAATTGTTCACATAAAACAAACACTGCAGTACGCCTTCACTTCTTCTCAGTGATTAAGCTGACCAACGCCACAAAGGCACCTGGACAGGGAATCATCAGTAGTCTCCAATCTCAAATCAACCCAAGCTATGGGTTAGTAACTCAAAGTATGGAGGTTCCTCAGATCTTTATTATTGTCCGGTGGCAGGAACTGATATCAGACTACAAAAAAGTTAATTATACTACAGTGCGGCCAATGCAGTGCCATAAAATCCCCTTATTGGTCTCATGCACCGAAAAACTAAAGGGAGTGCTCATTATGGTGTGTCATGTAACCTGAAATATCAACAAGTCACTGTCATTATGGAACTTGGAATAGCAACTAGATCTGAGGTGTCATGTTTCTCTAGGCAAGAACTAGATTTCTACATTACAATTGACATGTGTCCTTAATGGTGACATCAATAGTTTCTAATAAATCGCCTACAGACCCTATAATAAATATCTGGTTACCTAAACATTTAGGTTTTATTCCTGGCACCATGTACATATGAGGTTTCCTTCTACTCTCTTACTTGGGAAATGTATTTATGTAAAGCAATATATGAGTAACCTTTATTTACAATCCTATACAATTTTCACCAAAAAATGATAAAATAGGAATTTCTTACTTTACCATGAGAGTTCTTCTCTACCTAAAAGTTGTAATAATTTCCTTTATAATGTATCTACCATTACAGGCTTGCAGAAAATAGGTCTTTCCTAATCTTCAAGGTAGTTTTCTTTTCTCTCTCTAAACACAAACTTATAAATCTCAACTGCCTGTTGCCACCACTAGGGGGCTGATGTGTATACATGTGATCTTAAAGGTGTATTCCATCCAAGAACATTCCTAGAATAACTTCTGGAACTCCATCTATTGGGAGAATGGTAGTCTTCTGATCTAATTGTACTCTCACTAACAAACAGGGACACTTTAAATATTCTGTGATAACTCTCACTAGGACAAAGCAATTTAAAGTAATAAAAAATCATGTGTTCCACAATATATGGAGCTTTTAACAAGCCAGAATGCCCCCGTGTCAAAGTGATGAAGTAGGCCTGGACAACCATTATATCATATAACCTCTGTTCGCAACTTCTGGGTGCATACTCTGTAACCCTTTACTCAGTCTTAATGGTGTGAATCTATTGGGTCACTAATTTAACATAAACAAAGTGTCAGGCATTGGCAAGAAGCATGGCAGAAACTGAGTCCTTTTTCGGCAACAGGGTAATGTCAAAGGGGCTTTCTCCATCAATGTTGACTGATCTGACACCAGGCTTCATTCTTTGTGGTGGGTTTAAAGGAAAAGTCTATTGGAACAAGCACTGTGGAAGATTTGAAACCTTCAAGGTGAAATGACTTGCAACATGGAGAACCATGTCAAAATGGGGCCTCTTTAGAGTGAATCACACTGTTTTTAAAGGAACACTACCAAAAAAAAAATCTTCTTTTCACATTTCTACAAGCTATATGCGACTATGATGTGGATTTTTTTTTTTTTTTTTTTAATATTCCCCATGTACATTATTCTCTCTACTATGCCATCAGAGCTCACATTGTGGATGTCAGTGAGAGGACTGCTTGAAGGTCCTTCTTTCTAGTAGCATCTGGTCTGAGAAGTGTAAAAATGATCAGCAATTACCTAATAACTGAAGAACCTACCACCCCCTCCTCCATAGAAAACGATCACACTATTTTCCCTTCATGTATTGCTCATGGTCTAGTATAATCCTATCTACCCCTGTGAAGAGATCAATAGGTCATTAGCTACTGCTTGTAATGAGACTATGTAGAGATAAGTGGTGGCTGAAGTGAGATTAGTTGCCCTGCCAAGCAAAACGTCTCTCTCACAGCTAGAAAATTACAATATTTTATATGTAAATTTGTGAATTGCTAAGGACTGTAGAAATAAAAAAAATTGCCAAAAATTCCTATTTTTTTTTTCCCCCAGGAATATTGGTTTCAACAAAAATACTTCTCTCCAATGGCAGTATCGCTTTAATAGAAGTTATGGAAACAGGATAACAGATCTGTGCCCTAATAGCAGCAAAAGCAAATCTTTCAAAGTATGTGAGAAGGGCAAGGGAATTGTGTGCTACGGAAAAACATCGCCTCTTTTCCTTGGACTTGTTGAAAAATCTCTACTTTTTCTCGAGTCCACACTGCAGATGTTAAAATGCCGTCCAAAATCCGACGTCATTTTGCTGGACCGTGGTAAATCCACATTTTTTGGCGCAGATTTGTGCAAAAGCCGCAGCCTTTTTTGGATTTGCCGTCAGTCCGTACATTGAATATATGGGGCAGAAAGCAAATTGGAGTAGAATCTGGCGGAATATGCAACATGTTGTATATTCCGCCATATTTTAAAGCCGACGGTAAATTTTTTAAGGATTTAAGCTATGCCGTGTAAACATAGCCTAAATCCTTCCTAAAGATCTTCATCAGTTCCATCATGATGTTTTCTAGTTTCATTTTGTCTCATTGAGGTCAGTTAACGATGCACTCAAAATCCACTGCCAATCTGGCATTTGGCAGTAGTGGTGGGTATTAAAAAAAATAACTGTAAAATAATGATGTACCTGTTAGCTAACTATAGCATACCATATATTCTGATACACTTAGAATAATACTACTGCAAATAATAGCGATATCCAGAGTAGAGGTCTGGTAAAGGACAATTGTACGCACTGCAAATGAAGCAAAATGGATAAAACTGCAGTGTACATTAATTGCTGCAAAATCGTTCAATACTACGGACAGAGACTTTTCTAATAAAAAGCACAATAAGCAGGAGATCAGTTGTAGACTAAATGTACTGGATTTTTTTTTGCCACTGATGAGCTTGCTGCATTATTCCCCAGATAATGTACTGGGGGATGGGGGATTATGACTAGGCAGGAAATCCTGGCAAAGATAATGAATACAAAATTCAGCTTCAGACTCAAATCTATCTTGTTCTAATGCCTGGGTACATCACAATATGGGCACCAGTAAAACAGACCCCTGCTTAGAGCTACCATTTCATTTAGTGACCTCCTGTCACCATAGGGCTATGTATATATTGTAAAAGGCGAGGCGGTTATCTGGTCTGTAACAAAATGATCCCAATTTTGCACATTTTACTTTGAAATACTGTTGACTAGTTTCTTTCTTAGTTAAAAATAAACCTAAAACACTATAAAAAATAATAATAATATAATATGTAATATAATAATAATTCTTATGAGCTTATACAGTGTCTTTTTTTAATAAAAACAAAACCTTTGACTAGGAAAGTTAGATGAGGGCATTTGTATGACGTCATATCAAAGCTAACCTAACGTGCACATCTGTTGGTTGGGCATAATGAGGATGTGTTACCCATACAAGTGCATTCCACTAGGTCACACTTCCCTCCAAACCTGACCCCTTAAAAATCAAGGGCCACATGTATGAAAACTGTTTAGGTCTAAAACTCACTTTTTTGCCCATAGGTTTCTATGGTTTTAGATCTAAACAGTTTTCATACATGTGGCCCCCAAGACTCTGGGGCACATGTATGAAAACTGTCTAGGTCTAAGACTTTTTGACCGATCAAAGTTCCCCTTTTATTATATGAAATTAAAGGGGATCTCTGCTGGGTTTTTATGAGCAACAAAGACAGTCGACCAAGACCATTTTCATACACGTGGCCCTTTGTTTCTAAACTGGGATGGGCCTATCTTTGACTGGCTTAACTACTTGCATTTTCGGGAGCTCTAAAGGATCAAACTGGACCCGTTTTTAACTTCGTCAGTGCATTTTACAGATACTTCCTTTAAATATTTTCCTATGGATGGAATCCCAGAATCGAACAAAAGAAAAGTCAAAAAGTTTGTACAAGCAGCATTAAAATGAAGCATATACTGGTGATGTGAGCATGATATGGAATGATTCACAAGACAGTATGAAAGCAGGCGTCATGCACCATGTTCTGGATTCACGTGGAAACACAAACTGATGTAGACACAGGACATTGCTGTGGACACTAGTCTGACCGGGTACACAGCTGGGATTGTGATGGAATAAATGTGACTGGAACACTGAAAAGACACAGTGGTACTGTGCCCCTGATAAAATACCATTGGCGGACTCGTCAGCATCGGCAGAGGTCACGGGCTCAGTATCTGGGGTGTTGGTAGTAAAATCTACCACAGGGGGTTGGGGGTTTTCAGATTCACCTGCACAGCACAAAACCAGAGTAAAACAACAAGAGGATAAAATATAAAATCCTATGGTAAAATGTCAGAATAAACAGAATAAAGAAATCTAAAAGATCAGAGGCTCAATAATCTATATGCACATAACACTGGGACTAACAACACAGCTGTGAAACAGTCAACACTCTAAAGGCCTACCATAAATGAGGGCATTACATCACCTCTATTTTTGCACCGTCAGATCGTACTCTGCAGCATAATGACTACCTAGTGACTCAGTGTTTTAACACATTGATGCCCAGTCTAATAAAACATGCTATTTTTAACATTAAACATTATTGAAATGGTCATCAGAGAAAAAAAAACAAAAAATCAATGTTACACAATAGGAGTCATTTTGCTACATAAAAGATAAAATACATCAAATAGAAACATACCCGTCTAATATAAGAGCTAGATGAACACGTGTCCCTCTTTGTTAATGAACATAGCATAGAGGATAGAACATTGCTCCATTAGAAATAACTAACAACCTTGCAATGCATTGGGAGGACACGTCTGTTCTCATACATATAAAATGCACCTGCATTCTCCTCTAGAAGGTTAGTTAAAGGGCTGCATTGCAGCTAAGAAGAACTCACCATCTTTTCCAGATCCGGCTGCCAGGGCCCCACCCCAGGACCAGCGTTTCTGCTTCTGTTCCAGCTGTTGACTGCGTTCTTGGGCGCGTCGCATCATGGCCTCGAGCCGCTCCTAGGCAAATATGTGCAGAGATTAAAGTTGGTTGGGAAGCTGCAGAGCTCCCCAGAATGTCTTGCAGGTAAAGAAAGTCTTGGGGGTTTTGACTCTGATCTCTAAGAAGACAGTAAGACGGTCATACTCAACAAAAGGAGGTGGCTACTTTGATCCTTGGGAAGTGTCGCTAGAGGGGATGTAGTAGGTAAATAACACAAGTTGCATCACTGAGCGCAGCATCTGGTCCCTGTGGAGCTGCAGCCAATGATCATCTCTGTAGATGAAGAATGCTTTGACAGCATTAACTCATTCAGGGCGGGGAACGAGGGACTGCACAGCCGGGAGTATTCAGACATATCATACAGCCACAAAGACCAGGAATGAGCAGAAACCAGAACAAAAAGTACAAACAGAATATCTATAAAGAGCTGGGAACAATCTACAAAAAGACTTCAACAATCGGGGGCCATCTATCACCCACAAAACTGTTTTGGCAAATTTATACAACTACCCTGTTTCCCAGAAAATAAGACAGTGTCTTATATTAATTTTTGCTCCTAAAGATGAGCTAAGACTTATTTTTAGGAGATGTCTTATTCCTCTATGAACAAGAATTCACATTTATTGTTAAACAAAAAAATCAAATCAACATTTATTAAATATACTAGTGATTTCATCACAAACATCAGCATAAGCAGCCAAACTCTGAATTGCATAAAAAAAAAGCACTATGTCTTATTTTCAAGGAAGGGAAGATCTCTCCTTAAGGAGAGCACCGAACGAACGGCTTGTAGAGTTTTTGTTTTGCCTTTTCGCCCTCTACTTAGCATCTGCATATCACAAGGCATTATGGGAAAGGGGCTGAGAAGCCCACAGCGCCCTCTGTTGGTTGTAACAAATCCTCAGCCAGTATCTTCTCTACTCTTCTCTACTCTGCACTGAAGAGGGACAAAAATCCCGAAACAGCGTTGTCTGTAGATGAGAGAAACTGGCTTAGCTAAAAAATCCTTCTTGCTTTCTCAAGACTCGGTGGGTCAGAAGCAAATTGAGGATTTGTTACAACCAACAGAGGGCGCTGTGGGCTTCTCAGCCCCTTTCCCATGATGCCTTGTGATATGCAGATGTAAGTAGAGGGCGAAAAGGCAAAACAAAAAACTCTACAAGCCGTTCATTTGGTGCTCTCCTTAAGGAGAGATCTTCCCTTCCTGAGCTACCCGATGCCTCCCACACAGCCAGCCAGTATCTTCTCTACTCTGCACTGAAGAGGGACAAAAATCCCGAAACAGCGTTGTCTGCAGATGAGAGATACTGGCTTGGAAAAAAAATCCTTTTTGCTTACTCAAGACTCGGTGGGTCAAAAGCAAATTGAGGATTTGTTACAACCAACAGAGGGCGCTGTGGGCTTCTCAGCCCCTTTCCCATAATGCCTTGTTATTTTCAAGGAAACAGGTTAGAACAATGGGTGATATTTACTAAAAGGAGTGCCAAAGGAAAAATCAACAGAATTGCCCATATCAGCCAACCAGACTGATTTTAATCTAATGTGATACGGTGTGATATCGGACTGTTCAGACAGAGATTAAAATGGACCTCATCAAGATTAAAATATTCTGGTAAAAAGGGCAATATAGTTACATCTCCCAACCTTAAAAACCATAAAAATTTGACTGCAGCCATTGTTATTGAATGTTCCATAGAAGACAACCCAATTAATTAGATGTACTGTGCGATGACTGTGCTTATATATTACACATCACTGGGCAGCCGGTCACTATGTAGTGGTAGCCAAATGCCCACCCTAACAGTATACAATTACAGTGCTCCTTCAGGTTACAATATTTTCCATATACAATGGGCTTTCCTGGGACATTGTATGTTGAGTGTGGTTTCAAGATACAGTATCCCAGACACTGATTCAATCAATTATCACAAACCTTTTACTTGAAAACAATTATATTAGTGACGTACATGCAGTGATTACCGGACTAGTAGTGCCTCTCTACAGTACAATGTGGTACTACATGTCCTGAACTGCTCTTACATGTATTAGTGCAGTATATGTAGTGATTGGTGGTCTAATAGTGCCTCTACAGTACGGTGCGGTACTACATGTCCTGTACCGCACTTACATGTATTAGTAAGGTGCATGCAGTGATTGGTGGTCTAGTAGTGCCTCTTCAGTACGGTGTGGTACTAAATGTCCTGTACTGCTCTTACATGTATTAGTGAGGTGCATGTAGTGATTGGTGGTGTAGTAGCGCCTCTCTACAGTACAGTGCGGTACTACATGTCCTGTACTGCTCTTACATGTATTAGTGAGGTGCATGCAGTGATTGGTGGTCTAGTATTGCCTCTCTACAGTACAGTGCGGTACTACATGTCCTGTTCTGCTCTTACATGTATTAGTGAGATGCATGCAGTGATTGGTGGTCTAGTATTGCCTCTCTACAGTACAGTGTGGTACTACTGTCGTGTACTGCTCTTACATGTATTAGTGAGGTGCATGCAGGGATTGGTGGTCTTGTATTGCCTCTCTACAGTACAGTGCGGTACTACATGTCCTGGACTGCTCTTACATGTATTAGTGAGGTGCATGCAGTGATTGGTGGTCTAGTATTGCCTCTCTACAGTACAGTGCGGTACTACATGTCCTGTACTGCTCTTTACATGTGCCAGGATGAGGGCTCCATTGGGCACCAGGTGAGGGACACATTTTCTTTTTTCTAGTACATTGTGCATAAAGTACATGAACCAAAAAAGCTTCTATTCTCAGAGAAAGTGATTTCCGGCCTCCAGCAGCTCTTTCTGATGTTATATGTAAGGATTTGCTTTATCTGGATTAGTTATCTGCTTCATCTTCTTTAATCTTCATTTTGCATTATGTTTGGTGACATTTTAGGGCTTCGAAACCAGTTATGGTTTCAATATACAATGGTCATCCCAGAACCAATTATTATTGTATTTTGAGGGACCACCGTTCTTCTCCGGCACAGAATACAAACTTGTTTGTTTATCATCATTTTACAGTTAGCAGATCTTTGGGGAAAATTTACCATCCGGTTTGCTCCTAGAATCTGTTGCAAAATGTGTCAAAATTTGTGGCATTTAGTTTTAGACACTTGTGCATCATCTGACAAGGGCTATGGCTTCACGTGAATGGGTGTGGTTTAAAAAGCGCCAAAATTCTGGTATAAAGTTTTGGTGCAAAGTAAGTCAACCACTGGCTGGTGATAAAGAAGTCTAAAGATGCACCAAATTTATCAAAACATTGATACATTTGAAGGCTCTTCAGACTGCTTCACACGAAGTATTAACCAGTTAAATCTGCCTGAATTTTGCACTGATTCCAAATCACAGCCTGGATTAGAACATCCAGAGCTGTATTCACAGTTCTGTTGGTTGTCAGCTAAAACAGTCCACAGGTTTGTTGTCAGACACACCTATTAAGAAAAAATATGACTCCCCCGTTGCATTATGGGGCTAGAGTAAAATCTTTAATCAGATTACATTGTAGTGTCTCCCTGGACTGACATGAAGTCAGCAAGGCATTTTATTATTATTTATTTTAAAGCACCACTAGTTCCAGGGCGCTGTACATTTAAGGTGGGTTACATACAAGTCCAACAAGTACAACGGTGACGATAAATGACTAACAACTAGTATAGAGGGAGAGAGGACCCTGCCCGCGAAAGCTTACAATCTACAAAGAGGGAGGGAAGAGACAGAAGGTGAGAGATTTCACTCTGAATATTGCAGAATTGGGAATACAGCTCTGGCTACTCATAATTCTACACTTTCAGAACATTCAGTAATTCACAATTTATCTATTACATCTTTGTATCAGTATAATTACCAAATTAGAGATACTTCATGTGCATACTAAAAAATCTATTTCAGACAAAGATTTGATCTTGAGAACCTGGCACTGCAAGGGTATTAAAGGGACAGGGAAAGGTCAGAAAGGGTGCCTCCATAGAGACCAAGCAAATCTGAGGTTACCATGACACCCTCATACAGAGTCAATGATCTTTTCCTTAAAGGTTGACTGTAAAAGCACGAAATTTCTCAGGGTACTTTAATGCTAGTATTGCAGAGAAACTGCCGGGCCTCTTGGGGGTGAATGCTGCTTTTAGTAAAGACTTCCCTGAAAATACAGAGGACATCAGCATACTGATGAGGAGGGAAAAACACCACTTACATCTAATGCATGACAAATGCACTGCCAGTAAAGATAGCTTTATAAGAAATAGGAGTGGAACAAGCTAACTCTATAATAAATATATAGAAGGGCTTACATTGTAACAAGACTTTTCCAAGAAACATGTACCCCCACCAACACCCCATCACTGTCCAATATATCAGGTCTGCAAGGCAGTGGAAAACCCAGACTCTTCCAACAATATCCACATGGTTTAGTGAAAATTAAAAAAAACGCATTTAGAAAAAAGGGATATTTTCATTCTGTGGCTTCCACATATTGAGCAATTTACAATGGAGTACAGTGGTTGCCCAAGTTACAATATTTTTAACCTACAATGGTAATCTTGGAACGGATTACAGAATTTGTCCAAATTAATACTTACCTTTAGGTCCACTGCAGCGCCAGACCTCTACGCCCTTCACCTACAGAAACTTGTCCTGACGCACAGGAGAGGCTTGCGCTCTGTTCCACTTATGTCTCCACTGCACACAAAATGTCCATTTTTTGTTTTGTAAAAACGCTGAAAAAATGACTGAAAAGAGTAAAAACGTCCTGAATCTCCACAGATCGTCTTTTTTCTGCTCATTTTATTTGCTGGTTGATTTTTGAAACATGTTGCAAAAAACGACTGAGCAGAACGTTTACTATTGGAGTCTATGTAGAGCGCTGGATGTTTTTTGGTGCAGAAATCCATGGCAATTATGTTTTGCATTTCTGCAAAAAAAAAAAAAAAAGTGCCAAAAAAATGTAAAATGCGCCAAAAAAATGACTTTTTTCAGCAGCTTTTCACAGGCAGTGGACAAAAAAACTCTGTTTTATGTAAGTTTTTAGGATTTGGTTTTCATGTCGTTTTTTTGTCCACTGCTGTGTAGACATAGCCTAAAAATGGAGCATGCACCTTCCTGTGTGTCAGGACAAGCACTCAGAAGCAGAGAGGATCCCTGGAGGCTTTGTTTGGAGGAGCAGTGGGAGAACAGGAGGTAAGTATCCCTTTTTCCTTTTTTTTCCCACCCGGGCAACCATTTAAATATACACTGCTCAAAAAATAAAGGGAACACTAAAATGCCACCTCCTAGATCTCAATGAATGAAATATTCCAGTTGCAATTCTTTATTCATTACATAGTGGAATGCGCTGAGAACAATAAAATATAAAAACGATCAATGAAAATCAAAATTAATATCGCATGGAGGTCCTGATTTGGAATGCTACTCAAAATCCAAGTGGAAAATCAAATTCCACGCTGATGCAACTTCAGTGGAAATACCTCAATATAAGAAAATTAAACCCAGTAGTGTGTGTGTGGCCTCCATGTGCCTGTATTACCTCCCTGCAATGCGTGGGCATGCTCCTGATGAGGAAGCAGATGTTCTCCTGAGGGATCTCCTCCCAGACCTGGATTAAGGCATCAGTCAACTCCTGGACAGTCTGTGGTACAACATGGCATTAGTGGATGGAATGAGACATGATGTCCCAGATGTGCTCAATTGGATTCAGACCTTGGGAATGGGCAGGTCAGTCCATAGCATCAATGCCTTCACCATACAGGAACTAATGACACACTTCAGCCCCATGAGGCCTAGCATTGTCATCCATCAGAAGGAAACCAGGCCCTATTGCACCTACATATGGTCTCACAATGGGCCTGGGGATCTCATCCTGGTACCTAATGGCAGTCAGGGTACCTCTGGCTAGCACATGCAGGGCTGTGTTCCCTCCATAGAAATGCCTCCCCATACCATTGCTGACCCACTGCCAAACTGGTCATGCTGGAGGATGTTACAGTTAGCTGAACATTCTCCATGGCATCTCCAGACTCTAGTGTGAACCTGCTCTTATCCGTGAAAAGCACAAGGCACCAATGTCGAGTATTGGTGTTCTCTGGCATATGTCAACCACCCTGCACAGTGATGGGCTGTAAACACAACACAGACATGTGGACACCAGGCCCTCATGCCACTTTCATGGAGTCCATTTCTGACAGTTTGAGCAGACTCATGGATATTAGTGGCCTGCTGGAGGTCATTTTACAGGGCTCCTTGAACAAAGGGGGAGGTAACGGTCCTGCTGCTGGGTTGTTGCTCTTCTATGGCCACCTCCATGTCTCCTGGTGTACTGTCCTTTCTCCTGGTATCTGCTCCATGCTCTGGACACTGTGCTGACAGACACAGGCAACCTTCTTGTCACAGCTCGCGTTGACGTGCCATCCTCGATGAGCTGTACTACCTGAGTAACTTCTGTGGGTTGTAGACACTGCCTCATGCTACCTCTAGGGGTGAGAGCAAAGACCAAATGCAAAAGTGACCAAAATAACAGCAAAAAAGGATGAGAACAGAGAAATGGTCTGCGGTCACCACCTGCAGAACCGCTCCTTTATAGGGGTTGTCTTGCTAATTGCCTATCATTTCTACCTGTTCCATTTGCACAACAGCAGGAGAAACGGATTCACAATCAGCGTTGATTCATAACTGGACAGGTTGATTTCACAGAAGTGTGATTTACTTGGAGTGATATTGTTTTGTTTAAGGGTTCCCTTTATTTTTTTTGAGCAGTGTATTTTTAGTAAAGTGCACAACCCCTGGCCCCAAGTGGTGGGGGACTAGTAGATATATATACATTTTCAGTAAATTGGACAATAACGTTATTATTATTAATAAATAGCGTACCATAACAACAAAAATACTAGTGCATAGTAGAAATTGGTCCATTAAAAAAGGACAAGGAATTACAAATGGAAGCTGATAATTTTGCCTCTTTATAATACCCATGCAGAACACCTAGAATTATTGATCTTAAGGGATATTCCCAATTCATTCATTAGTTTTAATCATGTAGTCAGAGGTAAATAAAGACTGCTACCAAATACATCGCTGTTCTGATTTTGCTTCTCTTTGGAGCTAGAGCAGTTCTTATCTCCTGCTTGTGTACACAAGTACACCTAGGTTACCGACCTTCTCTCTTCTCTAACCATCTCTAGTGCTCCTCTTTGGATGGTGACATCTTTCACTGCTGTGTCTCATCAGCATCACAGGTGCTTGTTTAATGTTTCTTACTGATAAACTTTAACCCTTTAAAGCACTGTAGCCTTCTGCCCTGCTGTTCAAACCCTTTCATTACTAATATCCCTCTAACAGACTGACATGCCAATCACTGCTGTAGAACCACCCAAAGCCTTTACAGGAAGTGGAAGCATGAAGTTTTGAAGAGCAGACTCACCTCTTAAAAGGAAAGGAACTTTCGCAAAATTGTAACCTTTATTGTACTTTTGTAATATTAGGCTATAATTTGCTTCTATCATTAAGTTCACTAATTTGCATCTTAGAGGGGGTCATATCAAATCTATTCACTGCAATTGCCACACATCTTAATGAGGATTATTATTTTATTTTAATATTAATTCTTAGCTTCTATTCTTGACTAATTGTTGAATCAATACAATCTGAACAAACCATTTGTTGATCTGAAAACCATTCACAAGTAGGATCAGGGTTTTCAAGGGTAACTGAGCACACGCAAGTGCAGACATCTAGATTCAAAGAAGAGGATGTTCTGTTTTGGGGATTCAAGTCTGAATAGAGGAAAAGCACAAAAGCCAGCTCTATTGGAATACTAACTGAGCTAGGAGTAACCTAAATAGTCACTGGGGTTGGATATGGATCAGGCATGTTCAATTTTTATTAGGCTATGTTCACACGGTGCATTGCGGCGCATACCATAACACCCGCCGCAATACGCCGGGTGTTTTGGAGCAACGTGCTGACCAGCGCGTCTATCCAAAGCACGGGGGTGGGGGGGGGGGGGGGGGTTGGAGGTGCTGCCCCATAGACATTTAATGTCAGCGGCGCGTCAACAGAGCTATGGATTACCGTAATTGCGGCGCGCATCTCGCCGCGCATTAAGTGCAAATACGCGGCGAAATGCACACTGCAATTACGCCATGTGAACATACCCTTAGGCGATGGAAATTACATGTCTTGGCAAACACCTGTTCTTCTTTTGCATTCACCATAACTGGGAAGCTTAATTTCACAGAAATTAAGGCAAAGAAACGCAAAGAAAGAAGCAAAAATGGATGAAAGAGTGGACCGGTTATATGTATATAACGAAATCTTAAAAGGGAAAATCGGCATTTTCGTTTACTAATAAAAAAAACATATACAGATGCATATTCTTTTCTTCTTAGCCGTTTTTTATATTCTGATTGAACATTTCTCAATTCTGTTGTCTGTATATGATTATGGGACTGAGCTACTTTTAACAGCATTTAGAGAGATACTTTACAGCAGCTTCATGCACATAGGAGCCTGTGAACAGGAGCAGACCAATTGACTTCTATAGGAGATTTTTCTAGTCATGCTCTGTAACCTGTAAAGAAATCATTGTGCAGGGAGGGGGAGAGGAGGAGCTGTGAGTGGTGGATCCTGTGTTATCTATACACATGGGTGTCACCTTTTAGTGTAATTCTGCCTGTGCTGATAATGAGGAGACTGCTGAAAAGTTTTATCTACAGAACAGGACGTTTCACACTATTACCAGGCCTAATGGCTAAAGGGAAAACTGCAAAATGTCAGCATTTTTTACAAAAAAATATTGACGGGGATATGGGAAAAACATTTTCATAAAACATGTGTGATAAATCAAAACATGAGTTAAACAATAGGGCATTTTCTGATGACACTTTCCCTTTAAGATCAACAACTTAGTATAATTCTCCTACATTCATGTCATAATACCATTAAAGGGATATTTGTGAATATGAAAAATTCAATGCCAGGGATTGGCTTCAGCGGCTATGTGGTACCACTGCAGTCAAGCATACAGAAAGAGCTGACGTAGCGATACTGGAACAGTGGCGAAGTTAACAGTGAGTGATGGATATTGTGCTATTTTATGGCATGTACCCTATTTAGGCAGTATTTTCCAGATCTCAGTTGAACAACTTAGTACCAGTATATGCAGTGATGGTTACAAACCTTTAGGGTATGTTCACGTCGGGATTTTCCAATCAGAAAAAATCCGATGTGGAATTCGAGTTAATAATGCAAGGCAATATCCCATATTTCTGCTGAGATTTTTCTTTGCCTTATTAAAAGCAGGTTTATCTCATTTAAATGGCGCTAACCTCTGTCAGACCGGCTTGAAGTAGCAGGTTCTGCTTCAAAGAATGGTCATATCCATTCTTTTCAGATTTGAAATTCGTCTTGGTCAAAAGCTCACTTTTTTGCTCATAGAAACCTATGGGGAAAAAAGTGAGTTTTAGACCAAAACCGTTTCATATATGTGGCCCTTTGTGTTGTAAATTACAGTGTGAAATAAATTGAACTGTTTACACGTGGATTTTAAGGTGAACTCCGCATTGAATTCTAGGTTAAAACCTGTTGTGTGAAGCAAGAATGAAACGTGTGTTGCATACACAGTCAGCTTCTTGGTCAGTATTATTTTTATGCTCACAGTTGGAATTTAGTCTCTCTCTTTGACTCTCTGACATGCTGTATTATCCATATACATGGACAAATTGTTGGTATCAGTTCATTAAAGGAAGGAAAACCCAGAATGGTCACTGAAATAACTTAAAACGGTCAAAAGTAAAAATAAATTGAAATGTACTAAAAATAAAACAAATGAAAATCAGACACTGCGTTTAAAAAAAGAATAATGATAAAAGCGGCCTGGCCAAAAATGATGGTACCCTTTAATAAAAATAAATAATTGACCACTGGGACATGTTAAACTATGGTGTGTCCTATAATTAAAGGGTGAAGTAGTCACTGTGATGTTTAGTATCATGGTGTGTGCCACACTGAACACGGACCAAAGGAAACTAAGGAGATTAGAAACAAAATTATAGACAAAATGTTAAAAGGCTATGAGACCATCTCTAGTCAGCTTGCTGTTTCTGCTACTACAGTTGAACATATTATTCAAAACTTTACAGTCTATAGAACTTTAGCCAACTTCCCCGGACGTGGCCACAAGAGGAAAATTGATAACAAATTGAAGAGATGGATACTAGGAATAGTAACCAAAGAGTCCTGAACAACTTCCAAAAAGATTAGAGGTGAATTCCAAGGTCCAGGTATATCAGTGTCAGATCATAAAATCAGACGCCGTCTTTGCCAAAGTGGACTTACTGGTAGAAGACCAAGGAGGAACCCGCTGTTGAAAACATATAACAAAAAAGCAAGACTGGAATTTGTCAAAATGTATATATACAAGCCACAAACCTGGGATAATGTCCACTGGATAGATGAGACAAAACTGGAGCTTTTTGGAAAGTCACATCAGCTCTATGTTCACATACACGAAAATGAAGCAGAAATTAATATTGTACCTACTGGAAAACATGGAAGAGGCTTGGTTATGTTTTGGGGCTGCTTTGCTGCATCTGTCAAGGGGTGTCTTGACTCTGTGCAGGGTGCAAATCTCAAGGCCATCAAGGCACTTTGGAGCAAAATGTGCTGTCCAGTGCCAGAAAGCTTGGTCTCAGTTGCAGGGCATAGGTTCCCCAACATGATAATGACCCAAAACACACAGCTAAAACCATCCAAGAATGGCTAAGAGCAAAGCATTGGACTATTCTGAAGTGGATTCTATGAGCCTTGATCTAAATCCTTTTGAACATCTGGAAGGAGCTGCAACATGCAGTCTGGAGAAGGCAACAAAATATTAAGTTAACAGGATCAACATTTTTCTCTAGGCCAAACATTAGTTTGTTGTTTTAACATTTTTCGGTTGAACCACAATTCAAAAAGAAATTTCTGATTTCCAGTCTATTTATTATTATTTTTCTCAGTTTCAGGGTATTTAAGTGGCCATTGTGGGTTTTCCTTTTTTTTTTATGGAGGGGTAACAACAATTTTGTCCACGTGTGTATGAGGGTAATACTTATAATTTTTATATATCACATGTGTGTGTATTTATTTGACTCGGGTAATTTAATATCTATTTAACTTAGGGTGTTTTGAGAGATATTTTTATCTTTTAAGTATATGGGTCTGTTCACACGGGCTAATTTCGGCGCGCATTTTGCGTCGTGTTTGCGCTCTAATACGAACGAGATGCACGCCAAAGTTATGGTAGTCCATAGTTCTCATAGAGAACTATGGATTACGCCTTCTCTCCCCGCTCGTACAATACGATCGTATTGTACGCGCGGGGAGAGAAGTGACATGTTAATTACTTGTGGCAAATACGCGCTGCGAGTAATGAAGGTCTATGGGGCCGGAGGGCTTCCGGCCCCCCCCTCCCCCCTCCCCTCACCGCGTCGCGGAAGTACGCCTCGATCAGCGCGATTCCCAAACACCCGGCGTAACTGTGACCGTACTGTATGCCCCGCAATTACGCTGTGTGAACATAGCCTATATCCGACCATTTAATTTCCTGTCTTCAGAGGTGATTCCTCTTTACCGCCATGTAGGCTGCTTTAACTGTGGCTATAATAAAAAGGTACTATTTTATGTAACTTATTTTTGTGGTATCTCTTATTGTAGGTGTGTTCTTGATATCTGGAGCACATAACTAATACATCGATCCCTGCTCCTCTATCACTGTTAACTTCCTCTCTCCCCTATCACTGACATATTACTCTACTTAAGACTGGTGTCTCACATAACAATGGTTGACGTATGATGACCTTGGTGCCAGCTGTTTTATTTTGCCAAATTAACGATTGTACCCATCTGTCATGCTGCTTCCAAATGATTCATTTATTTCTTGCCCTCTGCATCTGATGCAATATTTACAAGAAGAAAAAGATATTTGCTTCCTTGCCACACTACAATTGAAATTAATGAAATGCTTATCAGTATTGTGTTAGGCCTACATGTCTAATGCAGACCTATAGGTCTCCATGGTAACTAACTCTAAAACCTACATCGTTTTATCCTGCAGTCATATTGCCATGTGATTGTCCTCTACTTCTAAGGCCCCGTTCACACGGCTTATTGCCGGCATAATTGCGGGCACGGATTTCGCGCCGCAATTACGAGGGCAGCCGTGCAGTGGGGGCGGCAGCTCGCCGGCCCCATAGACTGTCATTATCTACGGCGCGTACACACCGTAAATAATCGACATGTCACTTTCTCCCCCCGTGGCGGATTTTCCGAGCGGGGAGAGGAGACGGAATCCATAGTTCTCTATGAGAACTGTGGATTACCGTAATGACTGAGACGGATTGGAGTCGTACTGCAGCGCAAATACGGCGCGAACTATGGCTCCAATCAGCGCCCAAATAAGCCGTGTGAACGAGGCCTAAGGGTATGTTCACAAGATGTATTGCGGTACATACAGTACGCGCCGCAATACATCGTGTGTTTCGGGAGCTCGCACTGGTCAGCATGTATTCTAGGGGCGCCGGCAGCCTGCCGGTCCCATAGACATGCATTACTATAAATGACATGTCATTTATCTCCCCGCATGTACAATACGATCGTATTGTACGTGCTGGGGGAGGAGGCATAATCCATAGCTTTCTATGAGAGCTATGGATTACTATAATTGCGGCGCGCATCTCGCCGCGGAAAAAGCGCAAATACGTGGCGAAATGCACGCTGCAATTACGCCGTGTGAACATACCCTAATTAACCTACCAAACATACATGTTCGTAAGCAGGAGGGAACCATTAGTAGCTTCATGTCATGTTAATTCACTGTAAGCTAACACATACAAATAAAAGTATACAGCCAAGTCACATTATTCTGACCACTACTTAATATTCAGAGTAACCGCCATGTACAGCACAGACTAGGGCTATGGAGTCGGTAAGCCAAAGCTCCAACTCCGACTCCCATTCCTTCATAGTGATAACTTTACTGTAGTAAAATGGTAACATCAGGCTGTTTATCAACTTATGATACAATAATCAAGCTATTTAGGTAGAACAGACACTGACAAGCAAAAGGGTAACAATGTTTTAAACTTTTGACTTTCAGGCTCCATATCTCACCATCCACTACATGTGAGACCACCATCATTTTATAGACCATCATCTTACCTATCTTATACATAAATTTGACTTGCAAGTATTTAGCATCTGCTTAGTTCTGCAGATTCTTGTCATGTAACTGCATTGTTACTGTTTTGCTCCTGAAAATCAAAAATGTTTATTATTATTTTGTTAGTATTTGGTAAATCCACCTTTGGCTTTCAGCATTGCCTGAATCCTTCTGGGCTCTGGATCATATTCAAGCATGTCTTGACCAAATTCTGATCCTAAGTCTCTTATACATGTTCCCAATGTTGGTGCAGACTGGATTTGGGTACGAATAAAGCTTTTTCTTCAACTCTACCCACAAGTGTTCGATTGGGTTGAAGTCTGAGGACTATGGAGGCCAATACAGCAACTCTACTTCATTATCATTGAACCATTTCTTCTCCAACCTTGACGTCTGCGTCAGGTCGTTGTCCTGCTGGAACACTATGTCGTCCTTTTCATACCCATAGTACTCGAGTGTATGAAGCAACTCATCTTGTAGGACACTCACATATGGCTCAGCATTGAGATCATCGATCCTGGTCAAGTATCCAACATCCTTAGCTGTGAAACCGCCATATTATCAGGTTTCCTCCACCGAAACGGACAGGTTCTTTAATTTCTCGATCCGTTAGCCACCTTTTCCCTTGATTCTTCCAAACCCATGTGCACCCATCAGAGCCTGGTCTATTAACTTTCATCTCATTGCTCCAAATCACCTGTTTCCAATCTTTGGCAATTTTCTTGGCCAAGAGACGCTGTCGATGAGCTGGATGATACGGTTTCTCTTATTTTCGAACTCTTCATCACTGCGCCTCGATTCAAACCAGTGACCTTTCGCTTGCGAATCAGCCTTATAACACACTGAGCTATTAGTGAATGTGAGAACGGGTTTGAATTTGTAGTATACAAGAAATATTGCCCCGCCCCCAGGAGCAAAACCCGTAAAATGCAGTTACATGACAAAATCTGAGAACTAAATTGCTAAACGTTGCAGGTAAACGTTTGTACGAGATAAATACAACAAAAAAATGTCCCCTTTTAGCAAAAGCATCCCTTTGACAATTAGTGGAGGTCCAATTCCAATGCTGCCGTAAAAATTGAAGTTTTTCTGCGATGCAATTTGTTAAAAATTCCTTTACTCAATGACGTTCCATCCCTTCTTCCCAATGGTGCCCGGTGTCTACTCGCAATACACTTTCACCAAGCAGCACATGAACAGCTCACAAACTAGGCAGCTTCAGAAATATTGCCACCCTTGTCCCAAAAGCCAATAATTATCCCTTTTAACTTATGACATCAACAAGAGATGTGTCGGGAACCTATCGCCGGCTTACTTTCCACCAAAACTACGACATGCGACTTCCTTCATGAGCTACACGCTGCCCACATGAAAAGTAGAAACTGGTTATAATAATGTGAATCAAATGTGTATAAGTATTCATTGAAAACATCTGCATGACACAGGATTTTCAGAAGTATGATGCAACATCAGCCGCAGAGCTGTTTACACCGAGCTCCTGACTGCAGGGATAACACAGCTAAAGGACATCACGACTTCAAACTGTTTAAAATGCAATCACAGCACCAATAAATCAATATTTCATTTCCATGTTTTACCCGATTAACAATGTATATGTGACACTGAAACATTCCATTATGGAGAATCCATCATATCTAATTGGGCCCAAAAGAAGTTCTCTGCTTAGGGATTTAGAGAATATTACTTACTGTTTACAGAAATTCTATATACGGCCACCTGATGCCATTATAGACATAACTGTATTTTCCTGGTGAGGTACCCTTTTTATATTCTTTGTAAGAGGAGTTGCAATGGCACCATTTTGGGCTATATACAACTTTTTGATCACTTCCTTTTTCTGGGAGATGGAATAAACAAAGAACAGCAATCCTAGCTTTTCTTTTTTGTTTAAACAGCATTTCAAGTAGAGGTTGAACAACATAATAATCTCAGATTTTGGGACCATACAGATACATACTGCAATAACAGAAAATGGCATCACTAGAAAATGTATATGGCAAATAGAGCGGGCAAGGAGGCGGGAGGGGTTGGGGGATTCCTGGCAGGCACTCCCAAATGACCTACCGCCAATTAATATTAAAGTCCAAGTAAACCCCTTCAGGGTGGTTTACACAAAACTATTTTTTTTTTAAATTGCCACTGGGTTTTATGATCCAAAGACAGAAATGAATCCTGCGGGAGAAAGTATAAGCCCTTCTTTAAAGGAGTTGTCCCACCTTTCTGACTTATAGAACCACAAGCAGCTTCAGACTCACACTTCCGGATTCGGTTGGGCTGTGAGTGGGTCTGCAACAGTGACTACATACTGACTCCGACGGTTTTCGGTTTAGAAAACCGTCTGCAAACTGGTTTACAAACTTTTACATGGACTCTAGGAAAAAAACCCGCAGCCCCGGGCCCCCACTGACAACGGTCCACAAAACATTTAACGTTCATTCTTCCAACCGGTTTTTTGGACATGTCACTCACGGAGAAAAGCCGTCCCCCCTGCGGCCGTGTGCACGGCCCGAAAACAGTACAAATACCGGTCGGATAAACCAGTGCCGTGGGGGCCGGGGTTAAACTTTCAATTTAATTTTGGTAAACAAACGCCTGTTCTAAGATAAGAATAAAAGTGGGGAGTAAACTCCCCAGGGTTTGGATGGCAAGCTTTTGGAGCAAAAAAAATAAAGAGAGCGCAGGGAGAGAAAGGGGAATAACCTAAAAAAACCTTTTGTACACTAGTTTTTGTTTAAAATTTTTTTTAACTATTCCGAACAAAAAAAAAAACAAAACAGAAATGTATTTAAAAATTGGCTTAATTTACCTTTCCCATGCAAAAAACTTATGAAAGGGGTTTTCTAATCACAATGATATGTGTCTACTCCTGGCTTTGGCAGAAAAAATGCCATGTGTGAAACCACCCCTAAACAGATCACAAATTTATTTTTTCAAGCCATGTTTTTACTTGGAAATGAAGAAACTTTTCCAATACAATATTTGGCATGCAAGCCACAATCAACAAAAAAGAAAAAATGTAAAAAACCAAAAAGGGCCCCACTAAAACCGGGGATCAAAGAATGCGCGACAGGGAATGGTTACAGAGGGAAAATCATTTTCAACGGGAAAACCTTTTTAAACTTGGGGGACCCCCCTTAAAAAACCCACTTGTTGAAAATCGGGTTTTTGAAAAAGAAATTTGGTGGGAAAACCCCTTGGGGAGGGCTAAAATCCGCTTCCCTTGTACGGGTGTTTCTGTATAAATTTTAAAAAATTTTCCCGGGGCCCAATACCTTTGGGAAAAAAGAAAAGAATTTAAACCCAACAAGACAAAGACAAGAGGCAGGGAAAAAGGGAGGGAAGATAAACGTATCCGTACTTACCCGCAATGAGTACATCTGGAGCACCCAATTAGGGTCAAGAATTGGATGGACAATCTTAAGTAGGCCGAAAAACCCGAGGATTTTTAAGTTTTTTGGTTTTCCCCATTTACTTCCACTCTTGACTCCTTTTGCCCCCCTCACCCCCAAAAAACCCGAAAATCAATAGAAAATTTTTGGGCCCACACAGACTCCACCAAACAGCTGGGGCGAGCTTAAAATTTTGCGAACCCGTTTGGAAAAAACCCTGGCCCACTAAAGGACCTGGGCCCATAAAAACCCAATTTCTTTACATTTTCCGTTACCTCACTACTGCCCAAAAAAATTTACTTAAACACTGTCATATCCCCCCTTTTCTCCCAACATCAGAAACCCTTTTAACCCTTCAACTTTTCCTCCCCCGGGCCCCCAGCCCCCCCCTCCCCCATCCCTAAAAATCCCAGACGATTTTCCCACTCATTTCCCTTTAAATAAAATCAATCTCATAAACCCAAAGCTTCATCCCGCAGTCCCCTCCACTTACCTCTTTTGCGAAAGTGCCGCACAGCCCACCTTTACCCCTTTTCCTTTCACTTTTCCCCAACCCTAACTTGCTTCTCTACGGGTAACCAAAAACCCCCACTGTACGGGTTCCAAATCCAACTGCAATCCCTGTATCCGATCCACTGCCACCCCACCCCCACCCCTTTGACTTTAGTGCGTTACCACCCCCACTCTCCCCATTTTCTTAAAACCCTACCCAAAAATCTCGGCATTTTTCCCTTCCCCCTTTAAAACTGCAACCAATAAACACCCACCTTAAAAACCATTTTTTTGAACCCTCCTCTTTTGCCAACTATTCCCCCCATGAAAACTGTTTCCTTTCGCCTCTAAACTCCTTGAACAGAAACATCAAATTTTCCATTCTTCCTCATACTCCCCCCAACTCTCCCCCTTGTTCCCCTTTTGGAAATTTTGGGGCTTCTGACCCCCCACTCTCCCGAAACCCGCCCTAAAAAGTCCCCAAACCGACCTAGAAAACTGCTAAAGCCTTACGCCACTCCCTGTGCTTTTCCTTCTAGACCTGCCCCTTCTCCTTTTAAACCACTATCCCCAAATCACTCCTCCCAAAACTCCTCCCTTTCCCCCCGGAAATCAGGGACCGGGGCCCTTTCCTGGATCCCCTCTACCTCCCCCGATCAAACTTCAGGGTCTCTTATTTTTACACCTCTCCTCCTCCTCCTGCCCGCTCCTTTTGGTGCCCCCCCGGGTTTCAGCCGGGGCCCATTTACTTTTCTCTAACTACACTCTTGGTCGGGTCACTAATAGCATCAAAAGGGTTTTGCAATTTCACCTCACCTAAAGAAAACCCCAACTCTACATCTATGGCCCAGATGTTACCTCTCTACTCTCCCATATCCCAGACTGTCTTTCGTCCATATTCTCCTTCTCCTCCCGCCTCCTAAAACTAAACGTGGAGAAAACTGAATTGATCATCTTCCCACCATCCCACACAGTCCACAGCTCTACACTCTCCCCTGTTCCTCAAGTCCGCTGCCTTGGCATAACCTTTGACTCCAATCTGTCCTTCAAACCACACATCCAAGCCCTTACCTCTGCCTGCCGCCTCAACCTGAAAAATATCTCCTGAATTCGCTCATTTCTTAACTTTGAAAGCACAAAAATGCTGGTCCATGCCCTCCCCATCTCCCGCCTAGACAACTGCAACATCCTTCTCTGTGGCCTCCCAGCTAGCACCCTCGCCCCCTCCAATCCATCCTTAACTCTGCTCCCGTCTGATTTATCTCTCTTCTCGCTACTCCTCTGCCTCTCCCCTCTGCCAATCTCTTCACTGGCATTGCTCAGCGAATCCAGTTCAAGCTAGCAACCTTAACAAGGCTCTCCATAACCTCTCCCCTCCATACATCTCTGTCTTAATCTCTAAATAGCTCCCCACACGCAATCTCCACTCCTCACAGGACCTTCTTCTCTGCTCTCCTCTAATCAGCTCGTCACATAACCGTCCCCAAGACTTCTCTCGTGCTTCCCCCATACTCTTGAACTCACTGCCCCAACACATCAGACTCTCCTCCAAGTGGCTATTATTAAGGGGTTGTGTGTCATCTGAGAGGGAAGGTCTTTATACGAAAGATGTAGTAGGCTGACCAGGGAGACATTGAGGGTCAACTGATTATCTAGTTGTGTGTCAACAAATGTCATGATGTTGACCACCCAGTCCCCCACTATTCTGAGCTGAGCCACTAAATTATATAACTGTATCTGTGGAAAGTTAATGCCCCCATGAGAGCGGTGCCGAGTCAAGACGATCATACTGGTTCTTGGTTTATGATTATTCTAAATAAATGACCTGAATAATTCATAAGTAGCCCTAAGTTCTTTTGGTCATAGAGTGGTAAGAATTGAAGCAGATAAAAGCGCTTTGTGAATACGATCATCTGGATCAAGTGTGCCCTTCCTAAAAGGGACAGTGTTAGCTTCCGCCATGTGGAGATTAAGTACTCTGTTTTGGTAAGAAAGGGGTTAGTAATGTATAGCATTATATCATCCACAAAGGATGGATTTTCAGCAGTTTGCAGTAAAATTGGATCCCCTTGAATGAAGTGATCATCTCTATGGGTGACATGTATGTACAGGGCTGCGCAAGTATTCTGGTGTCCATTCAGCCCAAAAAGTGGCGCAGCCCTGTTCTCTTGATGTATGAGCAGGTGCACTCCAAAATTAGGCCCATTATGCAGCACCCGCGGCACTTTGTAATGTGCCTAAAATTGGAGGCGTTCTAGAGGCGTCGCACCACAAGTGTATGATTCTACACATTTATAACTGGAGGAGGGCAAAACTAGACGTTTTACTACTAAAACAGCCAGACCAAGTTAAAAGTGGTTTACCTGAGCCCGAGTTGTCGTTGCGGAACCAGAAAACACCAAATCTATGACCCACAGTAGAACAGGTCCATACATTCTGATGCATTCTACACTGCTTTAAAGCTATTTAGAACTGGACTCTATGCGCGTAGATCATACATGTTGCCCTATGTGTCTTAGTAGCGGGTAAATGAACAGGTTGAATAGGAAGGGGGACAGAGGGCAACCTTGTCTGGTTCTTCTGTGGATGGATATATAACTAGGTGGGAAGTTGTTGATTCTTAATGATGTGTTGCAACACGACTGGCAGTGCTCTAGCAAAATCAGGTCACAAATTTCTGATTTACAAACAGAATAGAATATTAGATTAAGTGGACCCGAGTTTGACCCTATTCACATCACATTTTGTGGTTCTGTCACCAGTACCTGTCAGGCCACCATGATTTTATTGCGTTTCACCTGCCAAAAACTGCATCAATTTACTGTAAACCCGATGAGGACACTAAGGGCGCGTTTACAAGGCACAGGACAAATATTTGTCCTGTTTTGCGCCCGTCCCCACGGCCGCGGCGCCGGGGGGGGGGGAATTGGGGGGGGACGGTTTTTACTGTAACCCGATGAGGGAACAGGGCGCGTCCCTACAATGTGCACAGAACAAATATGTCGTTTGCGCCCGTCCCGGGAAACCGGACGGAAGATTGTGCTTCTACAATGTTTTGCTGCCGGACCGCCGGCGGCAAAACCGTCCAACGGCAAAACCTGTGCAGTGGGGACTGCTGCACGGGTTTTGCATAGAGCACAATTGTGCTCATTTTTCGGCCGGTTTTTTCAGGCGGTCTGAACAACCGCCAACCGGCTGAAAAACCGGCCGAAAACCCGTGCGGTGGGGACATGCCCTAAGGGCCACATGTACGAAAACTGTCTCCGATTGGTTGCTATGGACAACAAAGTGAGTTTTAGACCTAGACAGTTTTCATACATGTGGCTCTAAGATCTTAATAAAGAAAAGTAGGAGGCAATTATAAAATCTTATCAAGATATCAATCTGGAATGGTTTACATACTGATTTTAGCAACTGTGGTGCAGGAACATTGGGGCAGATTTGCTAAAACAGTCTAATAATGCAACCAATTTATGACAGTGGCCATGCTGTATGATAAATCTGGCGCATGCTTTTGTCTAACTTCACACCAGGTATTAGTTGGCTTATTTTGTGCCAATATTCTGGTCCACTATAAGCCATGACCTCTTTCCATGAAGCCATGTTTTCTCGTCAAGCAAGTTGCAAAAAGGTCTACAAACGATCTGAAATCATCATAAATGTAATGCAAGGCATCTCTACCTGGTTTTGGTGCACTTGCCATAGTAATTCTGCCCCACTATTTCTTTATGTGGGGCCATATAATGAAGCAGCTTACAGCCATAAAGCCGAGCTTGATTCTCCTTTGGCTATAGGACAGGATATTTGGTAATCGTTTACACTGTTCAATTTCTGCACAAATAAACTGTGGTTTACTACAGTTCAATCTGGTGATATCAAAGTGAAAGTTCCCCCATTGGGGTCGGTCTACCAATTCTAGTTATGTCCCTAAAATTGAGCCACATTGAGAGCCATTATCTCCAAATACATATGACTTGAAGAACGTGGAACCTTTTAAGTAGTGCTTATCAGCATCAAAATGACAGCTTCAGGTCTATTTTCCCTTTAGTTCATTAAAAATTGCTTTTAGGTACACTGTAGTTTTAGTAATTTTGCTTACATGCAGCTAAATACAGGATTTCTGGCTGATGCAAGTGTCTTGGTTAGGTCACATGATCTGCACTCTGATTAGCTGAAAAACACTATGCTTCTTATACTGACAAGAAGTCTCTCCCTCCATGCATTCCTATGAGACAGACCTTGAACCTCCTGTAGGAATGCATAGAGAGTTTCACTTACAGGTCGGACAACCATGCTGTGGGTTTCAGTGGAAGCAGTGAAAAATCCTGTATTCAGCTAAAGGTAAGCAAAATTACTGGCACTACTGTGTACCTAGAAGCAATTTCTAATGAACTAAAGAAAACTGGAGTGGCCCTTTAAAACGTCCTGCAATTTAAGACAAGTTAACATCAAATTCATAGTACAGTACCAAGGCTTAAAGGGGTTGTCTCGCTACAAAGAATAGCTTTCAAATTGTAGGGAACACAAAATAAAGACATTTTCCAAATATATTGCTTTGTTCCTCTGTTTTCCCTAAGGAGATACAAGTGAATTTATGACCTCCCTGGCTATTTCAGTTCCCTCAGTAACCAACCTGTAAACAATTCTCCCCCTGCTGTTTGTTCAATGAGATAACAGTGAGTGACTTCATCACACAGGTCATGGCAGTGTCCTGTGCTGCTCAGCAGTAAAAAGCTTGATTTATGTAAAATAAACAGAACTGTAATTAGGGCTTTTGTTTTGGGGATCAGATAAGAAGTCCTGTTAGTAGTTTGAGAAGCTAATCTGATCTAATTAGCATCTGAAAGCACAGCACAGCAGGGAGCTGTACAAGCATGGAGCTTATGCAAATGAGTCAGTCTGAACCAGGAAGTGACAGAGTATTTCATTCATGCATTCTCTGAAACTCTGAAGGGAGACAACTCCTTTAAGCAAGCAGAATAACCCCCAACCAGATTGGAATAACATCCATACTTTGGACATACATCAAAACCTCACTATTTAAGTACGTTCAATGAATATTCAGTTGCAAAGCAAAATATAACCAAGTAATCATGTTCTAGTCAATCTTCTTTAGTAATTAAGGACTTCTTACATGTTGTGTCAACAAATTATTCACAAGTGATTATACTTTATGAAGTCGTATTGATATCAGTCATAACATCCAGCAAGTGCTAATCTCTTACTGCAGTATTTGACAATGAGAAAGGAAAAATCTCCCTTAGGGGATGTTCACATGGTTTCTCAGATATGTGTTTGGATCCGTGTTTCAGACCCAAAATGGACCCAAACACACATCTAACAATGTGCAGTGTGATTTACATTAGTTTCAATGTAAAACACGCATCGGCGTTCAGATGAGTGATCGCTGATGTGTGTCTTACATGTGTCTTTTGGATCCGTTCAATAAAATTGTCATGTCAATTCTTCATCTGTTTTATGCAGCAGACGCCCTATTTAAAACTATAGGACGCATCCCTGCTGCAGCAAAAATGCATCCAAACACGCAGCACATTTGGGTACGTCCTTGGATATGTTTTTTTCGGATTCAAAAACAGCGTGTGAACACACCCTTAGGTTCAAATGCTTTTTGTGTGATGTAGAATATGTTGGATATAAAAGTTAAAGAGAACCTGTCACATAGGTTGTGCCCCCCTTGCTGAGGACAGCACAAGCTAGTGACAGACCTGCTGCTTCCAGCGCTGTGTCCCTTATTCTGTAAGATGCTGGAGTTTTCGTGTATTTAATGCTCAAATCGTATTCATGAGTAGGTGTTAGCCCCACCCACCAAAGGCTAGCCCCGCCCACTGACCGTTATTCACATGTTTCTACCTTTTCAAAGTAATAGGTTTATCAGCTGAGTTGGACGGGGGCTTGTCTCTGGGGGGCGGGATATGATTTAAACGGACTTTTCTGGCTTAAAACAGCATATTTTAGAATTAAATCCTCTAAAACTACAGCATCTTACAGAATAAGGGACACGGCACTGGAAACAGCATGTCTGTCACTACCTTGTGCTGTCTTCAGCAAGGGGGGCATAAACTATGTGACAGGTTCTCTTGGCGAATGAGTGTTTGTAGGAATGTTTGTTCCTGATAATTACCCCACGTGTTCAAATGTTCAGCTTTTTAGATGCAGTTTTTGAACCCAAAATCAAGAATGAATTTCAAACAAGGAGAAGTCTCAGTCTTGGTTTAATAGGTGTCCTTGAATTATAATCCTTTATTGGTTTTGACTTGAGAAATTGCATCTAACACAGCCTAAAAGTGCCTTCAATCAGCCAACTAACAGACAAAAGCTCATTTGTCAGATTGACCGATTGCGTACTTCTGGCATATTGCACTGTATGAACATCAGCACTTTAATGTAAAATAAATGGACGAGTGCAAATTTACTATTACTGCAATGCAAAAGCAAACAAGCACTTAAAGGGGTTGTCTTGTTACAAAGATTAGCTTTCAACATGTTGGGAACAATAAATAAAGATGTTATCCAAATATATTGCGTTGTTCAATTTTCTTTGTTAAGGAGCTACAAATGATTTTATCACCTTCTGAGGGCTTTCTAGTTTCCCAAGTGACCGACCTGTGTACTCCTTCTCCCCTGCTGTTTGTTCTATCTGATAGCAGCTCACAACTCCGGACAGTGAGAGCTTGTTTGTTATCCGATCTTTCAGACAAAATCCAGTAATTACTGCTATTTACTTTACCTCAGAAGCTTCCCTGGTCCTGACAGCATGAGATTTATCTGACTAGCAGAAGTCTGAATACATGGAGCTCATCTGCTAATTACAGACAGCTTGACCAGGAAGTGACAGAGCAAAGCAGAATTATTTCATTCATGCATCCTATGAAACTTTGAGATGAGACAACCCCTTTAAAAGGGAATCTGTTCATTTTTGTCTGAATTTTTAGTATATTTTTTTTTCTTTCAATTTGTGGTAAATATTAAAAAATGCATAATCATTTTCAATATTTCCCACTCAGCCAACAGAGGGAGCGCATCCAAGAAAAAAAAAAAATAGTTTGGCTTATGTACAAACAGTATGTAACACGGTTGCTGTAAATGTAGGCTGGTCTGGTGGTGACCTCACACGCCTCTCCCTCACCTGTGTGCAAAAGGAAGGGGAGGTGGATTGTAGACTCTGTAGCCACTGAATCACCATTTTGCTGGTGACTGAGGACACCATACAGAGCTGCTGTGTATCCATAGCTGAAGAAGGAATAACAAGAGTGAAATAGTGATTACATTTACTCTATTTCACTATGGATATGCGGAAGGAACGTCACAGTATATGTCTGTATTCCTGCTCACAGGTATCCACTGGTATAGGGCCAACGTCCACATATCCAAAGAACTAATATTTGTTTAGATCACATGTGAACATTAGGCTCTGTCTACACTGCAGTGGACAAAAAAACGACACGAAAACCAAATCCTAAAAAATCTCAGAAAACTGAGTTTTATGTCCCCTGCCGGTCAAAAGCTGAGGAAAAAACGGCCGTTATTTGCCATGATTTGAATTTTTTGGCGCGTTTTTTTGCTTGTTTTCAAGTCTGGTTTTAATGTATGCATAAATCAAGCCACTGGATGCAACTTCACCCTACAAAAGGGGATTAAAGCACATTATTGCATTTACATGTAATCTTGTAGTAGTTTTATGGATTTTGGTGCTGATAAAGTGATCTCGCTTTTGTCATCAAAAATACTTTTTTAATGGGTTTTGGAGCGAAAATAATTTTTTATGGATTTTGGCGATAATAAAGTTCTTGCGTTTGCTGCAAAAAATAAGGTTTTTTACGCATTATGGTGCTAAAATACTTTTTCTTTACGGATTTTGGCGCTAATAAACTTATCTTGCTTCTGAGGCTAAAAATGGTTTTTTATGGATTATAGCGCCAAAACCCGTAGAAAAAAAGGATTTTAGTGATAAATTCCATAAAAAAACCAAAATTTTTTGCAACAAAAGTGAGATAGCTTTATTATTGCCAAAATCAGTTAAAAAAACGAATTCTAGCGCCAAAATCCGTTAAAAAAAAAAAACGGAGTCTAGCGCCAAGATCAGTAAAAAAAATAGATTTTTAGCGCCAAAATCCATAATAAAAAGTATATTTTGCGTTAGAAGCGAGAGAACTTTATTAGTGACAAAATCTGTAAAGAAAAGGATTCTAGACACAAATTCGTAAAAAAACAAAAAAATGGATTATAGTGCTAAAATTAGTGATAAAAGAATTTTAGCGCCAAAATCCATAAAAAAACGTATTTTTTGCGTTAGAAGCGAGAAAACTTTAATAGCAGCAAAACCTGTAAAGAAAAAGGATTTTAGTGCCAAAATCCGTTAAAAAAACCCCTATTTTTAGCATCAGAAACAAGAGACCTTTGTTAGTGGAAAAATCTTGAATTATGCAAAAATCGTTAGCGACAAAAGCATGATCACTTTATTACGAACGAGGACACATCGGACCACTCGACTCTGCTTCTCTGACAAGCCTTGCTGGAGCACAGAGCAGCTGAGCAGACTGCTCCTCAGACTTCTGGGCTCCACAATCATGGCTTCCTGCTCCCTGTAGCTGTGACCTGCAGACACTAGAGCATGATGAGGCCGGGAGTGGGAGAGATGTAAGCTGAAGAGATTCAGACGGGTGATGACCGTACTCCCTTATGCACAGTGAGTGCTTTACAGTACAGAGCTGCATCTAAAGAGGGCAGTGTTCTGTACACACAAGTATCAGTAATAACTCTCTATACAAGCTCACAGCTAAAATAATTTCAACTGAAAATAAAAAGGTTATGGAAAACACACATTACTGAAAGAAAAAAAATTGTGACAATTAAATGCAACGACAACCTGTGGAAACTACTGTAAGATAAGACATTGAGCTGGAGTATCTTGGGCCCATCAGAGAAAATCAACCTCAATGCCCACCATTCAGCCAAACAGTACAAAAAAATAATGCAAGACCACCATAGTTATGTCGAAAAACATGTGCAAAGTATATTATTGCACAAAACAGGGGTATAAAGACTGGTGCAAAATTTCAGCTTGAATTATACACACTGTGCCGCTGAAATGAATTCTATCACACATGCTGACCTCTGAAATAACACACACGGTGAAATAAAATCACATACTGTGCCCCTACAGAAAAATCATATCACACACTGTGCCCCTACAGAAAAATCATATCACACACTGTGCCCCTACAGAAAAATCATATCACACACTGTGCCCCTACAGAAAAATCATATCACACACTGTGCCCCTACAGAAAAATCATATCACACACTGTGCCCCTACAGAAAAATCATATCACACTCTGTGCCCCTACAGAAAAATCATATCACACTCTGTGCCCCTACAGAAAAATCATATCACACACTGTGCCCCTACAGAAAAATCATATCACACTCTGTGCCCCTAGAGAAAAATCATATCACACTCTGTGCCCCTACAGAAAAATCATATCACACTCTGTGCCCCTACAGAAAAATCATATCACACTCTGTGCCCCTACAGAAAAATCATATCACACACTGTGCCCCTACAGAAAAATCATATTACACTGTGCCCCTACAGAAAAATCATATCACACACTGTGCCCCTACAGAAAAATCATATTACACACTGTGCCCCTACAGAAAAATCATATCACACACTGTGCCCCTACAGAAAAATCATATTACACACTGCCCCTACAGAAAAATCATATCACACACTGTGCCCCTACAGAAAAATCATATCACACAATGTGCCCCCTGAAAAATCATCACATACTGCATTCCCATTTATTTCATACCCTGTACCCCTAGAATTAATTACATTATACACTATGCAAAAGAGTAATTATAACACACTGTACTCCCCTGAAATGAATTTTCCTATACATTGTGCCCTCTGAAATTTACATGTATTTATTACAACACACATTGTACCCCCTGAAGTTCATTTCTTTAAAAATTGTGCCCCTTAAAATAAATGACATTCTACACTGTTAACCTGTGAAATAAACTAGATCACACACTGATCCCCCTGACCCAAGGCCTGGTTGAAAGTGCGACCCCTATTAACTTCACCATTAGGGGCGGCTGTTGCATTGGTCAGACCTGTGGCCCCATGGAGAAGCCTCAAGTTCTCTGGTGGGCCAGTCAAACGCTACCGCAATATGTACAGATGTATAATATTTTTAAGCATCCCAAGTACAGTATGTTTTGTAACGCAGTTTAAAAGAATATAAATTGTCTTAGTTACTGGCTTAGATGAATTTCATGTCAGATATCAGTGAATAATAGTATTATCCTGGAAACCACTAAAATAAATCCTTACAGAACACATTGACAACAGCGTTTTTTTAATGATCATGTCTGATAGACTGTATCTGTGATCATATTCAAAGCAGTGTAATCACAAGGGAAGACACTGGGGCCTGATATATATATATATATACACGACCAGATGATCATTAGAGCATCTGCTTCTAATCAAGGGAAGCAAGGGATACGCACTTGTCTTGCGGTTTGCCGATTTGTTTTATTTGTCATATCACTCGTTCATTACTGTTACATGTTGTGGAACTGTTACGGTATGTTCACACAACGGAATTGTGAAGTCTAAATTTACGTTTCAAAATACACCTGATTAGAGGCATGCTTTCAAGCATATTTTTTTAAAAGTGCGGAGTTTATTGTGAAGCGTTTCCATGCCAAAAATACGGTCCACCATGGTTTCTATGGCATAAATTTACACGAGCGAGATCGTCCCAAAATACACGTCGCAAATCCGCTGGTAAAATATGAATTGTGTGAATGATGGCGCATATTTTACAGTGGAATCATTAAAGGGGTTGTCTGACTACAAGGATTGCATTTTGTTTTTACAACATTTTAAACATAAGTCACTTGGCAATATGTGTCCATTAACAGTGTCCTACCTATTCCTAGATCTTCCCTTTTGTATGGGCTGCATCAGCTCCACAGGTCACTATAGCTACAGACCTGTTTGATCTCTTCTGATAGGCTGCCAGCAATGGTTGCTATAGCTACAGATCTAGTGCCCTCAGCAGCTCATTACTGCAGGCCAGTAGAAGCCAGTAAACACACCCCTGAATTCGAAAATGAAACCAAGAAAACGGGACGGAGGTAAGATGAATCGATGTAGTGAGATAACCCCTTTAAGAGCTGCATTGAACATTGAAGCTTATTTTGGAGTGTATTTCAGCGCCAAATACACCCCAAAATAAGCATAAAATTATGTTCTGTGAACATACCCGCGTTATGTACATAATTATTATTCAATGAAACCTAAGTAAGATTTGTTAAAGGAATCTAAAGTCACTCTTGGGTGGCACCAGAAAGACAACTTACTTTTCCTACTACTAAGAACTGCTTTACTTTTCCCCAGACAGCATTGCCTTAAAGGGGTTGTCTCACTACACTGATTCATCTTACCTCAGTCCTGTTTTCTTAGTTTCACTTTGAATTCAGGGGCGTGTTTACTGGCTTCCACTAGCCTGCAGAAGCCAGGTCTGTAGCTATAGCAACCAGTGTTGCCAGCCTATCAGGAGAGATCAAATAGGTCTGTAGCTATAGTGACCTGAGGAGCTGATACAGCCCATACTAGAGGGGATATCTCAGAATAGGTAGGACACTGTTAATGGACACATATTGCAAAGTGACTTGTTTCTGCAAGATCTTTAACATAAAAAACAGTCCTTGTAGTGAGACCACCCCTTTAAGACTCCATTGTAGCTAGATTTCAGAAAGCACCAACAGTACCAAATTTAAAGCAATTCCGGTAGCCAACCAGTTGGACTGGAAATGAGTGTGGGCTAGGAAAGTGGTAGATGCTTTGTGCCATGAATGCCCATGATGTGACTCTGGACTGCCAGCCATAATTTGTCCTCAAAAACCCACCCAAAAACGAACTAATATTTTATGCATGGTCATTCACAAAAGCAGAAAAGGGTCTCTTACTTCTTCCTCTCTGATTTTAAGCTTCCTCTTCTCTTCTACTGCTGCCCGCTTCTGCTCCTCTCGTACGCGCTGCTCCTCGAGCTTCTTCCACCGCTCTTCCATTTGTTTCTCATATTGCAATTTAGCCCTTTTTTCCTTTTCCAAAATTTGTTGCTCTCTGGCAGCTACAAATAAAAAGTAAAAAGTTAATGCATCATGAATCTTACATGAACTTGGCTATCAGACTACATAGCCTGGACAAATATCTTCTAATATGTTCTAAGAAGGTTCAATGGCAAAGTCTGAAATAGGCAGAGAAGTTTAGGGCAAGAGTTTATTCTTAGTGTATTTATCTGCCTGAAACCATGAAAGGGGCAAAAACTTCCAATCTCTAAATATTAGTTGGGGTTGTCCGCTTCATATACACAATTGGAAGTTGTACGGTTTACGAACATACATGCATAAAACTCGGACATCCCTTTTGTATACCAGTGCTGTAGCCCTCATCTGCACAGTAGATTAGCCCATAGAATAGTCCTGTGTAATGTAATCATGGAATTACTGAATGGGCTAAACATAGCATCATATGGCTCCATACAGCCATTACCATCTGTGGACCATGACATTTGTTTTCTAGAAGGATGACATACTGCATCGGTGGTGTAGGAGCATTATTTGTATGACATGTATATTGAGAAATTGTATAATTTATTATTATATAGAAAATAATTATAAGCAATACTGGACACCACCTTTAATCAATGGCTTGTGATTGAGTAAAATAAAAAAATTGTTTCAGGTCTGCCACAAAGAAGTACTGAAATGAGATATGTTCCCAGTATAAAGGGGACATAGCCTCAAGATGAATCACCTCTCTTCTAAAGGGGAAAAATCTCTCCTTGAGGAGAGGAACCAATAAATTGGTCGGTGTGAGGGTTTACATGCCATTCAGACCTCACTGATTGTTTTGCATAAAACAAAAGGCTTATGGGAAAAGAGCTGAGGAGCTCCCAGGCGCACTCTATTGGATGTAGTTATCCTCCGTTCACATGTAGATCGCAGGAGCCTAGCAATGTGAAAGGGATTTGAGCCAAACCAGTTAAGTTCAAACTACAGACAGCTGTTTCATGGTATTTGCCCCTCATCAGTGCAGTGTGGAACTTGCTGGTTGGCTGGGTGAGAGGCAAGAGTGGCTTCAAAAGGGGAAAAATCTCTCCTTGAGGAGAGGAACCAATAAATTGGTCGGTGTGAGGGTTTACTTGCCATTCAGACCTCACTGACTGTTTCCCATAAGCCTTTGCTTTATGCAAAACAGTCAGTGAGGTCTGAATGGCAAGTAAACCCTCACACCGACCAATTTATTGGGTCCTCTTCTCAAGGAGAGATTTTTCCCCTTTCAAAGCCCTCTTGCCTCTCACCCAGCCAACCAGTAAGTTCTACACTGCACTGACAAAGGGGCAAATACCCCGAAACAGCTGTCTGTAGTTGAACTTTACTGGTTTGGCTCAAATCCCTTTCACATTGCTAGGTTCCTGGGAGCTACATGTTAACTGAGGATAACTACATCCAATAGAGTGCGCTGTGGAGCTCCTCAGCTCTCTTCTAGGTAAAGTAATATTCAAGATTTCTAGATGTTGATTTTCAAGCCACTAAACTAACTCGACTATAAATTTGAAATTTGTATAGGACAACATATGTTCAATCAATACCATTGTGTTTCCAGAAGCTTTGTTCCTAAATTAGGCAAATACTGATACAAGGAGAGGGGAGATCCCGATCTAGTCCCATTTTCAATGTGAAAAGCAAGCAGAGAGAGATCTATAGACCGTTACTTGTACAATGAGATTATTATATAATGCCATAATCTATTGTTTCATATAGGATCCCATGACAATTTTGTAAAAAGGCATAAGGGACTACTAGTGTAATGAGAATAACAATTTAAGTATTCTGGTCCAATTTTGGAAGACTCGGGCATCTGCCCATTGGCAGTGGTCCTGAGATTTTTACACAGGGGCACCCTACGGTTTGTGTTGTCCATTTGCTTGCTGTCCCAGGATAATACTACATATGTTTCTTCTGCACTTTGAATTTTTGGCTAATTTTTTTCTTTCTTACTTTTGGTTCTTGCCATTTGTAAATAAATACAGGAACTAATGATAATAACCATCACAATACAGTAGTATCTTGGTTATCATCAAAAATTGAGCAAAAAGGTTGAGTACCAAATGAATTTTTTTTAATAAAGAATAATATAAATTAAATTAATCTGTTTAGACCCCAAGACAGTCCACATTTTTAGAAGGCCTTTTATACATTAATGGGATTATATCCTGCTAAATGAACACTAATAATACATAAAAATAAAGGACATTACATGGATCAGTGTTTAAAGATGCAATTCCATCAAGTGCTCACGACGTAGCAAGAGGACTGGCAATTAGTTAGGTGCTTCAGCATATTATTCCTGAGCTAAATGTACAAAGTCTTTGACAGCCCTCAATACTATAAAAGTTACAGAGCAGCTCATAAAAGTAAGGGTATGCTCACACGGTGTATTGCGGCACATATAGAATGCGCCGCAATACGCCGGGTGCTTTGGAAGCATGCGCTGATCAGCGCGTATTTCCAAAGCTCTCTATGAGAGCCATGGATTACCATAATTGCGGCGTGCATTTTGCCGCATATAAAGTGCAATACGCGACGAAATGCGTGCCAAAATAAGCCGTGTGAACATACCCTAAGAGCAGTTCTGTATTAGCAATGTGCAGGAGCTGAAATAAGAACAACAACTAAAGCAGGTGTGTACTTTCATGACCGCATCTCCAATATGTTCTAGCGAGGCGATTGAATGCCAAGCACACGTTAAAACCGTGGTGATTTTTCATGCATTGAGTACCAAATTCAACAAGGGTTGTACCAAGGTTGATTGTAATAAAATCCCTACCATGACTTGAAGGACCACATGGGTTACAACTCTGCGATAAGAAACAATAAAACTTACCAAGACATTTCTCCCTTTCTTCTCGTCTTTCTTTGGCTAGCCTCTGTCGTTCATCTGTCTTAAAAAGACTGTCCATGCCTTGAAAATAAGGGAGAAGATCAGTTGATAACATTTATCCTTTACTACTATTATGCCAACGTTCTCTTTTGAGAATATATAGATTATATTTTTTACTAATTTTTATAGTTCTAATCTTAATCCGCTATATAAACACCACAAATTTAACAGAGTATGCAATTATCTTCAGCCCCACCATACAGACTATACAACGGATGAGAAAAAATGTACACAGAACAAACAGGACTAATGATGCACCCAGATCTGTAGAAATGTGTATAGACTTCCTGTTGCTAAAGATTACTATGGCAGAGAAAAAAATTATTTTAATTGAATAAAATTGATCATATTTATATCGTGTCAACATTTACCATACCAGAGTAGACCCAACACCTGAAATTTCCTCAGTTCTACAAAACAGAACTTAGACCCCTATAGGGTTCTATAGTGATCTAATTTGGTCCACTTGCGCTGCAGGGATCTTCACCTATAGCCTCTATAATACAGATACACTGTTATGGCCTTACTAATCATATGTTAGTTATCTAGAAGACACAGGTTTAGATTTGATTAAAGGAACTCAAATAATTATAATGCTAATTCTTGGCGTTGATCAGTCATAGAATCTCATGGTTATTGGTAGCACTTCTACATCAACAACACTCAAGTTCACGTCTGCAGCCGGGATGTTAACCACCAAAATCTTCCCACTTTCTAAAACTCAATATAGAGAAAACGGAGTTAATCATCTTTTCCTCATCCCACTCGACCCCTTTACCAAATCTAACGTGGACAATGGGTCCATGCTTTCCCCAGTCCTTTAGGTCTGCTACCTTCGAATAACTTAAAGGGGTTGTCTCACTACAAGGATTGCTTTTTATGTTAAAGATCATGCAAAAACAAGTCACTTTCCAATATATGTCCATTAACATTGTCCTATCTATTCCTAGATATCCCCTCTTGTATGGACTGCATCAGCTTCTCAGGTCGCTATAGCTACAGACCTGGTTACTCCCTCCTGATAGGCTGCCAGCACTGGTTGCTATAGCTACAGACCTGGCTTCTACTGCAGTCTAGTAGAAACCAGTAAACACGCCCCTGAATTCAAAATGAAACCAAGAAAACAGGACTGAGGTGAGAGGAATCAATATAGTGAGACAACCCCTTTAACTCTGCCCTGTCCTTCAAACCACACACTTAAGGCCTTAACACAACTTTTGCCTTCACCTGAAAACAACATTTCTCGATGCTGCTGTTTTGTTAAAGAGGTGTTCTGACAGTAGAAACTGCTTGTTGGTTCCTTAGGGCATGATGAAAAATGGAGAATGGGCATAGTGGAAAGGTGCACGTCACCACTACAGAGGTCATGTGAACGGGGCAGATGACGGCGGGATCCCCAGTGATGGATTGAAAGCATCTGGGAGGTGAGTATGCTTCTTGTCCTCTATATTTCATCTTGCTTCGATGGACTAACAAGCATTTTTGACCGTCGAAACACCCCTTTAACTTTGACTCTAAAAAAAATGCTGGTTTATGCATTCACCAGGCTACTACAACACTCTTTTCTGGCCTCCCATCTAACACTCTTGCTCCCCTCTAATATATCCTCAATTCTGCTGCCTTGTTAATCCACCTTTCTTCTGATTAAGCCTCTGCCTCTACCCTCTGTCAATCCCTTCACTGGCTACCCATTGACCAGCAAATTCAGTTTAAACTATTAACCATCACATAAAAAGCTCTCCATAACCTTTACCACCACCCCACCTTTCATGCTAAACAAACTGTCAATCACTCTTTGTGGGCCGGGTAAGCAATAGTTTTACCGTACTTTCTCTCTTGCAATTTTCTCTGATTTTTACTCAAAAAACCTTTCTTCACACCATATAAATGTATATCACAGAGCTCCGCTTCTTTTCCTCTATCAGATCCTGCTCTCATATAAGGTAGCATAAACCACCTGACAGGTTTGTTAATGGGAATACTCCATTCAGAAAAATTCTGCAAAGGAACCTCACTATAGTTTTGCAGCGGTATTCCGGATGTAGCAGTGGTAACAGACTACAAAGTCCTTAGAAAAGTTTAATATCCAAAACTTGAAGATCTTATAACACAACACACGTGTGTTTTCTTTTTAACATAGGTAACATTCCTATCTACAACAGACAGAAATAATCTCTGGCAAATAAAGTAAAGCACGTGAGCAGACCACATTCCTGATCTCCCAGTGCTTACAAAGGTGAAGATCATTGCACACATGTAACTTTAGTCTAAAAAAAAAAAACTTTACAGCAAAAATGAAAAATCTAATGGAACATTCCCTCTGGATGCACCTAAACACTGCGCTTAATAAAAGATTACAAGGACTGGTCCTACTCTGCGTTGTGACACCTTAACCACTTAAGACTGTGGTACTTATTGGTCTACTGTTTAACATTGTTTGTCTAAATCCCCCCCAAAAATAGAATAAATGTACATCACTATTCCTAAATCACCTTAACGGTCACTACAAACAGTACGGAAATTCTGTACATTGTCCACAATGGAAAATCTGCAGCATTTCTAGTAATTCTGTACTTAAATGGATTTTGGTGCAGACGTGGATTATACTTCAATGTGGATTAAACCGAATTGAAAAGAAAGATAAAAAATAAAAATGATGCCATCAATTTACAGTTACGAATTTTGTTCCCCCAATAAATCTTAGAGGTGTTGACTGAGAGTTTAAATAAATATTTCATAGAACACTATAAACAGCATTTCTATGGAAAAGTTAAGATATTCCACTACCTTCTTGTGTTTTTTTTTCTTTTGCCTCCTTATTCATCTATTATAAGATCAGTGAACTTCATGGTTGTGGAGTGGTCGGTAGTTCTCCAGTATCTCTTTCCTACAACTCCCAGACTGCATTGCAGCATGTATATCTAGGATATTTCCTCCACAGTTATTACTGGTGGGGACTATGTGTGGACATTAGTATATTATACCCCCAGCTTTCTACTTGGAATCATCATTATCATGACTGCACCTTTGTGCTGGAACTCATGAGTCGCTATGTAAACAGCTTACATAGCTGTCAGAATGAAACACAACCCCCAGCTTTCTACGCGTGTTCCCCCTCTCTTGATAGTTACTCCTGCTGGCTTCTATTCACTTTCCAAGTGAATACTTTCAGGTGTTACTGCCTTTACTATTGTGTGGCTACACTGTTCTCTGCTAAGGTCATTCCCACTACAGGGGAGTGTTCCTGGGCGGAGCCTGGCTTCAGCACAGCCACTGAGTGATGACAAAATGTTCATTAAGGTATAAGCAAACCATGTGATCAATAATCATCACATGGTTTGCAGGAGGCAGGGCTGAAGGGAGGACAGGGTTATTTTCCTGGTTCTGCACAGCATAACAGGTAGATCATTTTTAATAAGTATGAATTACAAAGTTTTAATATAATACAGTTTTGAACCCTGTAACAACTAAAAAGACAGTCCTGGAGAACCCATTTTAATTTTAATTTGTTGCAGACTAGATATTTCCCCATCAAAGTCAATGGTGAAAATCCATGACAAAATCCACAGCAGTATGAAGGTGCATGTTGAAATCTGCACCACAGGTTCATTTCATTTGTGTTTTTTTCCACAATGTGGAATACAAGATCTGTGTAATATTGTTTAAGTGTCCCCTGTGTTTTAGGAAGAATAAACAAATATATAAAAATATATACCTACATGACAGATTTACCAGTTGTAAAAATTCAGAATATCTGGCAGCTACTCAAAGCAAAGCCCTCAAATTTCATTGTGGTTATGAACGTGGACTAGTCTCATTAAATGAGACGTATCTGCTCCATTTATAATCAATGGAGTTTCTGATAAGAAAAAAAAAATCTGCTTGGGAACGGTCAATAAATTATACTACTATAATACGCTGCAGATTTTCTGCAAACAGCCACTGAGGAAAATCCACAGCACATCTGACCTGTTGCATTTACCCTTATAGTAATCACGTAGCAGGTTCCAGTATGGTATTAGTATTTATAATATTAGTATTTTTCTAATTTTACATCAGTGGTCTCAAACTGCGGCCCTCCAGCTGTTGGGAAACTACAACTCCCATCATGCATTTATATAATCTATAACAGTGGGCATGATGGGAGTTGTAGTTTCCCAACAGCTGAGGGCCGCAGTTTGAGACCACTGTTTTACAGGTTTTAATACCCACATCAGAACCCAGCCTTTAGGTTTTTACTGGGGTTGTAAATTAGAAAAGGTCTATTATTTACCTCAACAGAAACAGCGCCACTTTTATCTGCAGGCTAATTTCTGGCATTACAGTGAAGACCCCCTTTTTTTTTTTTTTACTAATGTTGGACAACCATTTCAAAGTTGTGGTCTGAGATTTTACATAAGCACCATTCTTTAAACAAATTTTCAATATATCAATAGTGAAAATGAATATAAGAAAACTAACATCAGCTTCTTTCAAATTATTCATTTTCCATTCACTGCGAAGATCTATTTTAAGAGACCATGTGAATTACCAGCTCATTAAGGGATCAGGTTACAGCTGCCCATACAAGTCTATGGAGGGGGTGGAGATTCAGAGACAGACAGAAAAAACACTTATGCTTAGCCTGCAGTCTGTCTGTCACACATCAGACACACCATCCCAGCGACAAACTCCAGTGGTCCCTATTGGTATTGATTTTTTTTCTGGGGCAACGGCATCCATGTGGCTGCTGCAGCGATGTTAGCATGTACAGTACGTGACAGCTGAAGACCATCAGGGACCAGTGGTGCTGGGGGATTGGATTTGTAACGTTTGATTTTTTGTTTTGTAAGGGCTTGTCCCCACGGCACCGTTTTGTGGCCGGTTTTTCAGACAGTTTGTGGTTTTGCAGACCGTCTGAAAATACAAGTCGCAAACAAACACACCGGGCCGCTATGGAAAACCCGTGCAGCAGTCCCCACTACACGGGCTTTCCGCCCGAAAAACATTGAACATGCACATTCTTCCGTCCGGTTTTCGGACGGAATATGAACATATCAATGGGTAGGGAGGGCTTTTCTCCGCGAATCGCAGAGAAAAGCCGTCCCCCCAGCGGCTGTGGGGATGGCACTAAAACAGGACAAATACCGGTCGGAAAAACCGACCGGTATTTGTCCTCTGCCGTGGGGATGATCCCTAAGAGTTATTGGTGCCAGTATACATGCAAACAAAAAGAACAGAAGTAAAATGTAATTACTGTACATTTTTGGTGATGGAATATAAGAATTTTTAATTTTTGTGAACCATATGCAGAATCCTGACACGGATTTTAGACATCTGACAGATCTCCATACTTACATTGCGGGTGCTAAGCTAAAGGAATTAAATTGTATTTTTCAAGATACTTACTACTTAGCTCCTTTGGTATTACATCAGTAGAAGGAATCAATACATTTAAAGGATTATGAACACAACTATACCAAAGTACTTGATATGGGTACTTGAAATACCACAGACATGTATTCTCAAGGAGATATAACCCAACTAAATGAATCTGTGTTAAAAATTAACTTTTAATATATACCATAAAAATTGCTGGGAAAAGGCCCAAACCAAGCAATAAAACAAAAAAATACAACAAAACCCAAAGGGGGGGAGCCGTACGTAGTAGATGAAACCTATAAAACCTACTAGATCCTATCCAATTCCCGACCTAAACAGGTTTTGTCGCCCCAAAAGGGGGGTCCCGTCCGATCCTAACCCTATAAAGACGTTGACCCTTACTCGATGGTAAAAAAGTCCGACAATTTTCGATGACCCTTAATCACCGCTTCAGGGAAGGGAAAGGGGGAAAGCTCACCAAATAAAGAAAAAAGAAAAACTGCTAAATTTTTTTACATATATTCATGTCAACATGAACCAAAAAAGAAAAAAAAAATTCACATTGTTTAGTTTTAAATTGTGAAGTGAAAAACCCCCAAAGCCCATTCTAGCCGGGATACACCTCTCTGGCTATTGATCTGGACATCCGGCAGCACCCTTAAAGGGGGGAAAACCGTTTTTCACCAGCAAAGGTGCCCAAAAAAGTTAAAATTGTAAAGTAGGGTAACATAAGGATGCTATCAAAACCCACGGGGACCTGGGATAAATATCCAGTGATTACGTTGTGGATATGGTCACTCCCAAGAAAAATACTCGTAGGGAGAATAGCTAAAGGGACACATGTCAAGTTCTCATTTACACAGGGATCCAACATTGACCCATACCCTCCCCCAATTACCGGCATCAATAAAAAATAACACCATTTGCCCTGTTTAACACATATCTCATACTTAGGGCCATGCCGTATAAAGGGCAAAAAAAAGAGTGAATAACGGCTCCAAACATAGTCCCCAGCGTACACACGGTTCCCTATTACAACCCCCATCCCTGCCATCCGGCTGGTTTTAAGGGGGTCACAGTACCAAACATGGACATGGTCCCCCAGTTAGAACCCCAACCCCCCTAAAAGGGTACTCCATCAATCTTTGGGGGTTTCCTCTATCACACGGGGCGATTCCGAAGGCGTTATCCTAGCTGGCGGTCCGTTCCGTGGCGCGTGTGTACCACTTGTTTTTGTCGCCGCGCACTATTTTACGGCCGGGGGAGACTTCCCGGGGAAACCCTGACTCACCGGGAAATGACCGACGGACACTCATTTGGCGTTAACTGTTTAGTAGACAGCCTAGTAGACAAAACAAATAGTTTTAATGCCAAGAAACAAAAGCTCGGTAAAAAACTTCAAAGAAGAGCCCCCGTCAATTGCACTAAGCAAATATTTTGAACGATGGTCCTGAAGGGCAAAACACATCCGTGACAAAATAGTCAGAGAGGGGGAGTATATATCAGTATAAGAAAGCCATAAGACTTAGTTCAGGAAAGTGAACAAACGAAGGACCATAGGAAAAAGAAGAGGATATCCCCCCAGAGACAGATTAAGGCACATGTGGGGCTATTTTAGACATCCCTTTCCCCCCTCCCCTTTTGGGTAGTTTAAGAAACCCGGCAAAAAATCCAGCCTTTCTTTCCCGGCCATCGGTACATGGTCAAAACCCAAAAGATCCATTCTGTCTCCCTTGTAGGAGGGCCCTATCCCAGTTCCCACCCCGGGGGTGGGGGGGGAAAAAATCATCCAGGTGGAAAATTTTTAGACATTTTGGTCCCAGTATGGACCCACACACGTTCGGCCAAAAGTTCACTTTGGGTTCCCTTTAGTCTTAAAGATTTCCCCAAATTTCGTCCCGGAACCCCAAAATTGCTTACCAATGTATTAAAGGGCCACAGGCAAGTGGCCTTATAGATACCCCTTTCTTCTACATTTGAAAAATTTAGTGATTTTAAATTCCCCTGTTTGGGATGTTACTAGGGAAATTTTTTTTAAACTTCTGTTTGGCATGCCCCACAGCCACTACCCCTTTTAAAATCCCCCAAAAACGGGTTTGGGTTTAACCAAGTCCTGGGGGTTTTTTTCTAAGTAAATGGCTATGACCAGATGGCCTTGAATTCTTGCCTCCCCGTATGTAATATGGGGTTCCCCCAACAAAACCTTTTAAGGTCTTTTTATCCATGTGTAGGATCGACCAAATTTCAGAAATAATTTTGTCTGACTGCTCCCGCCCCCCCCATAAAAAAGGCCTATATCTGAATATTTTGTCTGTCTCCTTAGATTCTTTGGTAATGGAGACTACACGATTTTTTTTTAGCGCTTGCGGGTACCCTGCTCAGTATTCTACCCGGGTACCTCTCTCCTGAACCTTTGTCTTAGCTCCGGGCTTCAACCTAAACTCCCCTAGGCCCTGAACAATTTCGCCTCAACCTGGGGTATTGTCCCTAGGGAACCCGCTTTTAAAGGGGTGTCGGAGGGCTGTTCCCACCTGAGTGGAAAATTGGTAAGGGGTTTTTTTTCCTATATAAAATCTTTTCCAAAAGACCTTCCCCCTAGTTTTTCTTACAATAATCCAGAAAGGGTATCCCTTGGGATTAAAAACGCAATGAAGCGCAAATTTAATCGTTTTCGATTCAGATATTAACGAATTTTCAAAACCTCTCTGGGCCATTCCCCCGGACCAAACATCATAAATGTATCGGTCCAAATATAATTCCTCAGAACCAAAGTGTTGTCCCCCCCCAAAGACATAGTGATCCTCCCCCAGCCCAGGAGAAAATTTGGGCATAGGCGGCGCCATTTCTGCCCTAACCGGGCCCCTGAGCTGGGAATCTTCCTGTTGAAACAAAGAAATTCCTAGTCGGGACAAATTTCAAAACGTAAAAAAAAGAATGTGTGCTCATATTGACAGCCCCCCCGCTAAGGTATCCCTCACAGCCTCAAGCCGCAGCATGTGGGTAAAAATAAAGGCCTCCACGCAAAGCTTCGAGTAGGGGGACTCAGGACTTTAAAATCCCTCCAGTTTACGTAGGAGGTCCATGGAACTCTGGTATGGGGGGAAAAAGCATCAAAAAAGGGGGACAGTATTTTTTCAAATGATTTACTCGCTTTCGCCTAAATTTTCCAACGATACTATTGGCTGCCACTAGGGGACCACTTTTTTTTAAAAAACCTTGGGTACACAATAAACGTAAGCCAGTACGGGGGTTTGGGCAATGGGAAAACCCAATTTCCCTCCTACTAATGAGTTCCCTTCCCTTTGGTTTTCCTTTTTTTTTCCCCTTAGTTCCTCAAAAATGGGGGGAAAGGGTTTTTTTTCCAGAACCCATATCCCTCTCGCATAAAGGATATTTTGACACAATTTTTACATATTCCCTATTCTAAAACACATTGCCCCCTTTGTCCGAGGGCTTGATTGTTAGGGTTTCATCATGCCTATGATTTGATACTGGGGGTATTCACCTTTGTTACAATTCCTTTGACTTTAAGTCCACCAGTTTCCCTCCAAACCTCTAGTGCAGAGTTCAAACGAATTCAATATGGACGGGTTCCCCCGGGGTGGCATACTGAAATGTTGTTTTTAAAATCAGTGAATGGGCCCTTCCCCTTTTGATTTGGGGAATTGTTGATAGCTCCAAGGAGGCGTACCCCTAGCATCTCCATGGGAACCCAAGTTCCCAGCAACTTTTTCTTTTCCTTGTACAGAAAAATTTGTACCAGTGGAGTTTCCTCGCAATAGATTTAGATCTTTTACCCACTGAAACAGGTTGAATCTTGCAGTAGGTACAAAAAAAAGGCCCTTTTCCAATCTCAATTTTACTGGCATTTAAATTTTCTATGTGAAATTGATGATTATTATTCCTACTCAGAATACTTGTTTCTGGATACCCTCCTTACTGGGGAGGGAGGGGGGATTAATGACACTTATTTGGGCCTGGGGGGGAAATTGCGATTTCTGAGGGATAGTTTGTTGCCCCAAAAAAGGTTTATATTCCCCTTACCCTTTGGTCTTCCTGGGTTTTCCCTCTTCCTCTATCTACCTCGCCCCCCCCCTTCTACCACCACCCCTCTATACGACAGACCGTACCTTGATGATAAATCTGTTTTAGGATAGCGCTTGTATTTTTCTCACTCAGAAACAAAAGCCCTTTTTTTCTTTGAAAACTGAATGCCCAGAAAATTTCCTATTTTTCTTTTCTTTTTATAAAATGGGAAAACCCATGCACTCTGGAGTTTCTTCTCTTTTTTAGGAAGTCACTCTCCTGTTTAAAGGTTTTTTAAAATCTCAAATTGACCCTTTAATTTTGTCATTGAGAGACCCAGATTTTTCTTTTCTCATCCAAAAGATTTCATGAAACGCAGGGAACAACAGTGGGTTCTTTTTCCCACCTTAAGGGAAAACTGGGCTTCTGTTTTTGATACCTGGTTCAAAAATTCCAATCCTCCGGGACTATGCCCCTTTTTAATGTTATTTCCAACTTTGCACTTCCCCCAGGAACTATCTTTCTTTGTAATTTTGGGAGCACGAAACCCGTTTTAAAATTTGGTGTATATTTTCCCCTTATAAAGCCTCCAAAAAAACCTCATCTAGTTCATTGAGCCCTTTATTTGGATCGTAATTTCCCGAGAAAAAACCTCCACCTAATAAAGCAAGAGCTTTAAATAACACAACTAACCCAAAATCTTGAATGGGTATGAAATACCACAAACAGTATTCTCAAGAATATAACCCAACTAAATGAATCGTTTAAAAATTAACTTTTTTAAATATACCAAAAAAATTGGCTAAGGGAAAGGCCAAGACCAAAACAATACTAAACAAAAATCATAAAAACAACCCAAAGGGGGGGGGCCTACGGGGAGTAGATGAACCTATACTACCACAACCCATCCAATTCCCTGACCTAAATCAGGGTTGTCCCCCGATAAAGGGGGGCCCGCCGGATCCTAACCCTATAAAGAAAGTTTACCCTTACTCCTATGGGGATAAAATCCCGACATGTTTCGATACCCTTAATTCCCCCATCGTTCAGGGGACGGTAAGGGGAAAATTCACCAAAAAAAAAAAAATGCTAAATTTTTTACATATATTTCCCGTTCAACCAGTGTATACAAACAAAAGAAAAAAGAAATTCACATAAGTTTTTGTGTTAAAGTGAAGTGATAAAATCCAAACCCCGTCACCTGGAGATACACCCTCTGGTCTATTTATTCCCGGGGCACCGGGAGCGAACCCTTAATAGGGGGAAAAAATATTCCCTAACAAAGGTTTCCAAAAAGGTTTCCCAACGATTTTGGATACCCTTTAGTAAGGCTCTGGGTTCTAACCTGGGGACCAGTCCATGTCTTTGGACTGCTACCCAAATAAATCCAGCCGGGTGGCAGGGGTGGGGATTGTAACTATGGGAACCGTGTGTACGCGGGGGGATATAGGATGCCCCTGTATTCCTCTTTTGCCTTTTTTTAAAAGCAGGCCATAAGTATCACATAGTGTTTTTCGGGCAAGTGAGTGTTATTATCTTATTGTGCCGGTAATCTGGGGGAGAGTATGGGGTCAAAGTTTGGGTCCATGTGAAAAAATGAAACATGACATGTTCCTTGAGCAATTTCTCTCCAACCGGGATTTATCTTTGGGACCCTACCCACAAAAGTAATACTGGGAAAATTTTCCCCCTTCCCAAGTGGATGCTGATAGCATCCATTATATTTACCCTACTTTACAATACAACTTTTTTTTTTTGGAAACCCTTGTCTAGGTGAATCTGTTTTTTCCCCTATTAAGGGCGCGCCGGGGGTTCCCCGACAAATAACCCAAAGGTGTAACTCCCAAAAACCGGGCTTGGATTTCTACACATTTACAATTAAAACTAAACATAAGTAATTTCTTTTTTCTTTTTGATAACACTGTTGACACTGAATAAGTAAAAAATTTAGCATTTTTTCTTTTTTTCTTTATTTGGTGAGACTTCCCTTTCCGTCCCCCCGAAGCATGTGATTAAGGCATCGAAACATTCGGGGCTTTATCACCATACGAGTAAAGGGGCAACATCTTTTTAGGGTTAGGGATCCGACCCGGGGCCCCCCTTAAAAATGGGGGACTCCTATAGGTCAGGGAATTGGATAGGAAAACTAGTAGGAATAAGGGTTTCATCTCACCCGTACGGCTTTTCCCCCCCTTGGGTTTTGTATGTATATTTTGTGAGTATTGTCTTGGGCTTGCTATTCCACCAATTTTATGGTATATATTTAAAATTAATTTTAACACAGATTCTTTAGTTGGGTTATCCCATTTTAAAAAGGGTTACATTAAAGACTTGCTCAAATCTGCGTATTTGCCATTAGTGAAATATTCGTGACTATCGTCATCGGGGCGATAGTCATATCGGCAGTTATCCAAAAAAAAAATCCTACCGATAATAGATTTTCGCCGATGGGCCATTAAAAACTATGGAGAGGAACAACACCTTTATTCTTTTACACCCAAACGGATGGAGAACGGGAAATTTAAAACCCCCAACAGCAAAATGTATACTGCTACAAACTTAGTCAAGACAATTTGGTATATAAGCCACAGGAAAAAAAAAGTCACGACCAATTCCTATCCCTGTCTTGTACCACAGCAGACCCAAAACCTGCATGACCCCCCAAATTTTAAAAAATCCAGGAAGGCATAATTTTTTAACCATCATCTTACTTGAAAGGACATTTAATACCCTGTCCTGAAGCAGCATGAGCCCCAAACCTCATGACCCCAGATTTAAAAATGCCGAAAAAGGGTCTTTTAACCCCCATTTTAGTTGAACTGGACATTGACAAAACCTTCCTGGACCGCAGTATGACCATTTAAACCGTTAAAACCCCCCAAAATTAAAAAAGTCCCCGGGAAAAAGGGGTCTTGAACACCATTTTAGTTAACGGACATAACAAATCTTTTCCCGTTTCGCAGAAGACCATAAACCTTCTGACCCACAGATTAAAAATTTCCGGAAATAGAGTGAGTCTTTCAAACCACCATTTTAGTTTCACTGACAAAGACCAATACCTGTCCTGGGCCACAGCAGACCCCAAACCTGCATGACCCCCACATTTGAACAAAAAAAAAAAAAAAAGTGGCCGAAAAAGAGTCCTACACCCACCATTTAGTTGAATGACATGACTACCCTGTCCTGGGCCACAACATGACCCTAAACATGGATTGACCCACAGATCACAAAGTGCACTATGCTATTTTGTAAAGTGACTGTCATTTAGTATATTTTTTTGGTAACTGACCTTGTTTACAGACAGTTATTTAGGGAAGTTTTATTTATAGTTTTACATTATTACCATTTGCTTTTTTTCCCCAGTGTGATAACATACAATCATACACCCCGCCTGCGTTTTGTAAAGGTATTTATTTACATGTGAATATGTGTAATTCGTCTGCACACCCATAAGTAATGACAACTGTCCTAATCCATCCATCCCCACAAACAACTACTTAGTTGAGAAGACATTATGCCCATCCCATCGCTTCTGAGACAGATATCCCAATCAAATTCATGTCTTCATTTTCCTCCAAAATCCTTCTACATTGATTAGGGACAGCTCCCCTGGAGATCCAAATATGCGACCCCATAGTGACTCCCCCAGAAAATTTAAGCCTCAAATTGTGCAATTTGTACCCATCCCTGGACCCCTTTTATGGACACTAATTAACCTCACAGAAATCACCTTATTTCAAAATTCAGAATTTTAGAGAAATTTGAAGCCTCTGATTGCCCCTACACAGTGAGAGCCAGTGCTGCCGTCCAGTCATCTGTTAACACGAGGTCCAGCGCCGGGCCTGACTTACATGGTGTGCGTGAGAAGACCAGCTAGCGTCAGTCCTTGATTAACACGCAAAGGTTCAGCAGCCAGGGCCGGAGTTACAAGTGGGTGCGGTGAGACCCAGGCTGTCTGTCATCTATTAACACGCAGGTTAAAATGCCCTGATGACCAGCCACGAAAAACAGTTTCTGGCAGAAGCAGAGTGCGGAAGTGTGAGGTAAGACCCTACCAGCCTTCCTCAGTACACAGTCCAGAACCTGGTAGCGCTTGCCCCTCCGTTGATTCGGTCCAATTGAGCTTCACTTGGAAATACAGGTGGTTAACGCTCCCGCCAGAACGTCTGTTCCAACCCAGGTGCCCTATCTTGGCATGCTTTTTTCCTCATTTTACTCAACTGCTGGAGGAAATTGTCTCTGTAACTTTGTTCTCTGCCTTGCTCATACTCCAAATTCTCAGAATCACTACATCTGGTCAAGTTTTCCTGTACCTCCCTTTGTACAATTCAGAGAATATTTTTACCCAGCTATTTTGTACATGCAAGTTTTTTTAGTAGTTTAATTCTAGAAAAAACACATTTTTAAAATAGGAATGGAATCCCACCATGTCCTTGCTTCTCTTTTTAATTGTATTAAATGGTTGTCTCAATACAGGGATTGATAGCTATGTAAAAGATCTTGCAAAAAACCAAGTCAGTTTGCAATATGTGTCCATTAACAGTGTCCTACTTATTCCTGTATTCTTACAGCAACCATCACCCTTGAGCACTCTTAGACAATTGGTGAAAAACAAATGTCTGAGTTGAAAAAACATTTTCAGAATAGGCCCTGTAGAATTCGCTGCATTTCAAAGCAGCATGACCCCAAACAATTATAAAAATGAACTCTTCACCACTGTTAAAAATTGTGAGGGAGAAATGCCACTTAGAAGCCACATTTCGTTCCAAAGCCAGGATTATTGCTGTATCTCACAGCAACATGACCCAAAAAAATATAAAAAGGACTTCTCACCACTGTTAAAATTGTGCGGGAGAAATGCCACTTAGAAGCCACATTTCTGTTCCAATGGACCATAATTATAGCTGTATCTCACAGCAAACATTGACCTCAAAACCATTGACAATGCGAAAACTTCTAAGATCAGTGAGTAAATGGAATACGGTGTTGTCAATGAAACCTTGCTGTCTTTTACAGTCTCCCTCACACAAAACCGCAAAATGAACTGCTTGGGCAAAAGAATAAAAATTGCAGTAAGAAAAGATCATTTTAAAAAAAAGTTTTTAAAGGCCCTTTCTGTTTGAAGGATGGAAGTAGACCGGCAACTAATCGGGACCTGGCAATTGGGGCCACAAAAACCTAGAGATCCATGCCTGATTTTCCCTTTTGAAAGTCAAAGATCACATTATTGTGGAAAGCTGGATGGTTTGTCTGTAAGACCCTCCAGCTGTGCTGAAGGCCGCTCAGATTGATGCGGCGCTGGGCAGGACAACACCTCTATGGCGTGGCGAGCCCCAGCTCGGGGGCCCTTGCCATTTTTGGTTTTCCCCAGAATCTATGAGTCCTGAACACATCCAAAAACATCGGGGTTGAGACGCAAAAAGTCGTGCCCATGATTTAAGCTGGTCTCTGTGTGTTAATGTGGTCCCGCATTGCATGGTTGGTGAGGTGGTAAATAAAGATTGCCCGAGGTCACCCTTAGGCTTCTGCCCCTTTCTGTGCTGCGGGTACGGCTACTTGGGACTCTACTGTGTCACGTCGGATGTTGTTCCACCGTCATTTGAGGAAGTGAAGAGTGCAAAAGTGTTCCATTGATCATCAGCAATTCCATTTCCTGCATTTTACCCCTTTTTTGGGGGGGGTGAAAAGGAAAGTGCTGAGTTTTTTTTTTGTACC
>JAODAL010008900.1:0-114243 GCA_025379985.1 Phyllomedusa bahiana
CCGCCGCTCCCGCTCTTTTTGAAACGCTTGTGGTATCCTCTCAAGTCCCCCACAAAATCCCTTTTGAAAGTCTTAACCCCAAAATTCATTTCAGTGGGTTTTCAGTGCCAAAAACACCCTGGAATCCTTTTTCCCAAAAAAAAGGGCCCGAAAAGGTGTGTTCACAAAATTTTTTCTTCTTCTATTTTGCCGCGTTTTTTAAAGCCAAAAACCCAAAAAAGGTCCAAAAAAAGAAAAAAGTACAAGTCCCTTTTTCCCTTAAAAATTTTTCTCTATTTTAGAATTCACTTTTTTGTTTTGGCAACAATACCCCAAAAAATACACCTAAAAAACACCCTGTGAAACCCGCCCTAAGCGAAATAAAATTTTGGGTGCAGATTTCAAATTTTAGATTAAAATTTTTAATGGATTTTAAAAGGGTTTAATTCAGGCCCGTATAAAACTATGTAGGCTCCAAACGTGAATCTGGGCTCCTGAATTAAAGAAACCCGTTCTTTTTTTTAACCCTGTAAAATAAAGGGAACCCAAAAAATCACCATTGCTGTTTTTTTTAAATTTAAGGGCAAAGGGAGGTGGATTTCAGTCTGGTTTGGGCACCCTTCCCCAATTTGGTAGGAACTTTAAGACCAAAAAAGCCCCCAAGAGAAATACAATAAAAGTGATCCCCAATATAAAATTTTTAATTTGGGTTCGGGATGAATATTTTGGGTCAAACAACCCAAAAAATTTTTGGAAAAATGGGAATTGGGTTTTTTAAACCCCAAAAAGTCACCCCCCCTAATGAAAAAAAAGAAAAATTTAATAAATAAGCGAAACAATCCCGGGAAAAACGGTCCTTCCCTAAAACAAACAGAATGGGCTGCTGGAAATCACTTTCTTTTAATGAGGGAATGAAGATTCCTTTGGGTCATGTATTTTTACCCAGTGTTTCCAGAAAATAGAAAAATGGGGCCCCCACCCGGGGCCCCAAAAGGAAAAACCCCTCATTGGAATGTAAAAGAAACAGGACTGGGCATTTAATTTCCAAAAATGAACTGTAAGAGGCACTCTAGGAAAAACGTAATCACTGCAAAAGCACTGGGAATTTAACCCCGTAAGAGAGTGTCCCCGGGGGGCCCCCCAAACCCCCCCTCCCGGGGCGCGGGCACCCTCTGTGGTCGCCCTTTTACGAGCGGCAACCCGCCGCCCCCCCTTTTAAGGGCCGGGGCCGCTCACCCGGGGCCGGGGCCCCGGGGTCCTCCCTTTCTTACCCCCGGCGCGCTCCTGTTGCGGGCCCCCCGCCCCCGGAAAACCCCGCCCCGCATCCCAAAGGCGGCGCCGAGGGCCCCAAAATGTGAGATTTAAAGGGCCAAATGGGGAAACCGGGAATTGGCTATTGCCGGTCACTGCCCCCATTTAAGCCGGCCCCCCTTTCCCGGGGCCGTTTGGGGATCTTTAGTGCCCGTTTTAGCCTATTGTGAAAAAAAGGGTTTTTAAGGGCCCTTTTCTGAAATTTCCGTTTTTCCGTACCCAAATTTGCTTCCCTTCCTCGACCCCGCTTTCTGCCCCTTTCCCCGCCCAGCGCCTTTTCCAAAGCCACGAACCGTGCCCCCTGCCCTGACCTTCTCCTGTTCCCCGACTACGAGCCCGCCCGACGATTCTGCACCCCGCTTTTAAAACCCGGCTGCCCCCGCAAGCAATCCCCCGTCAGGGGGAACCCAATGGTAGAAATCCCCCCGCGGGAAGTTCCATCCCGCTTTGCGGCGGGCCTTTTGAAAACCGGGACCTACTAGATTCCGTTCCCCGGGGTGGCTTACACCATCGCTTTCGGGGGTCCATGGTTCCAACCCCCTACGTCCGGGTTTCTGAAGTAAGATCCGGCCCTGGATCCCGCCAAAGGGGCCCTTGCCCTTTGACGCGACCCTCCCCGCCCCTTGTGGGGTTTAGCAAATCCAAAAAGTTTCCCCGCCAAACCCCGCAACTCAAGCCATCTCTCCCCCCATAAAGCAGCAGCTCCTGGCCGTTCCCGCAGCAAAAACCCGCCTTCCCCCTGGCTCCCCCCTGGCCCCCCCCGGGGCCCCCCCCAAACCGGGGTCCCCCGGGCCCCTCTATTTTATGCCCACCCAAAATTTGATTTGGGGCTCCAAGGGGCCTTTCAAAGGGGGTTTTTTTCAAAAACCCAAGCTCCCTGCAAATTGATTTTTTGGGCAACCAATTTCCTACCGAACGGGTTTTTAAGGTTTGGGGTTCGTGGCCCAAGCCTTCCTCCGGGGAAAAACCCCGGTTGGGGTAACCCCCCCTGGGGCAGGGAAAGATCCGGTACAGTAACCCGGCCCTTCCTTTTCCCAACCCAGTTCAAAAGGGGCGTTTTTTGAGGAAACCAAACCCCCCTTCGTTGCCGGGGACCGCTTGCTTTTAAAAGGGGGCCCAAGGGGGTCATCTGTAGGCGATTTTTTGCCGTTCGTTTCCGCAATCTGGGCCTTTCCCAGTTATCTGGAAAGAAACAGCGTTGGGTGCCCCCTTCAAGAAGGGGCCCCTTTCCCGCGCATCAAGGGTCCCCCATCTGGGGGACTCCCGTCTTTTCCCTTTAGTGACCTTTCTCCTGGCCCCTCGGTTGACAAACCGTTTTCCTTGAAAGCCAAGGGGGAACCCCGGCAGAAAGAGAGCAAAACTTGCCCCCCAAGTCTTCCTCGTCTGGGGCCCCCAAATTTTAAAGGGGGGGCCCCCCCGTCGCCCCCGGCCCCCTGCCCCCGAAGAGGCCATGGGGGGGACGGGCCCCCCCCGTTAATACTTTACCCAAAACCCGAAGCGTGAGGAGTAAACTTTGTCCGTAAATGTGGCAGTGGGAGACCCCTTTCCGCAAAATCCTCCACTTGGGGCCCCAGGTCCCCCAAAAAGGGCGCACCTTGGTTTGTAGGGAGGGTCCCCCAGGTAAAGCAAGCCCTCTCCTCACCTGACCATCCCGTGATCGTCGGCCCAAGGTTTTTTTTGGCTATCTTTCCCGGACCTTTGGGGCTGCCCGGAAAATTTTTTGGACGTGCTCTGGTATCCCCCAAAAAACCTCCCTGTGATCCCCTGGAGAAGGGCCCCCCTTAAACCTTTTCGGTTTTAGTTGGAAAAGGGGTTCTTAAGGGCCCTTTTTTGGTTTTCCCAACCGAAACCCCCCGGTTTCCCCACAAGTAGGGGTGGTTTCAAAAGGGGAAAACTTGCGTTCTTAAAAGGACTAACCCCTTCCTCCTCGCCCCCTTTTTTTTCCCCGGGTTTCCCCTTGGGTGCAAAAGCCACGCTCCGTCCCCCCGGGTTTGGGAGTGGGGCGAAGTCCCAAATTGGGGGTTGGATTTCCCTCCCCGCTGTTTTTTGGGGGGCACCCGGGCCCCCCGTTACCGTTCTTGGGATCGTTCCCAAAACCCCGACGGGGCCCTTCCCGCCCATACCAAGCCCCTTGCAGACGTTTTCCGGAAGCAAGCTGGAAAGTTGGGGGCCCCCTCGCCCCTAAAAGAAAATGTCCTATTGACCTCCTGCCCGGGAGTTCTCCCCCACGTGGCGGGGTTTTCCAACCCCCCTTTGGTACCCGGCCTTGGCTAAGGGCCACTATAATTTAAGGGAATTCCCGAGGGGGGTTTTAAACCCCAAGTTTCCCCCTCTCCCCTTGGGGCCGGGTTTTTTTCTTCCTGGCTAAGAAGGACGGAAGCCCCGTTTCCCTTCATAAACTATCGGGGGCCTTTAACAAAATCCCCGGGGAAAAAACCGTATCCCCTCCCTTTGAACACGGAACTTTTTGGGCTCCCCACGTGGTGCCAAGATCTTTTTCTAAACTGGACCCCCCCAGGGCTTATAATCTCAAAACGGATAAGAGGGCCGAAAAGGGAAAGGAAAAACCCGCTTTCAAAAACCCCCGGCGGGCAAATTCGAGTACCTGGTCTGCCCTTCGGGGTCTGCAATGCCCCGGCCGTCCCCTTTCCCAAATTAAATTCCCCTCCCCAAAAGAAATCTTTTCCGGGGGCCTCCCGTTTCACATGCGTGGGTTTTTGTAATCTTTACGATTTTCTGGTTTTTTTTTTCCCCCCGACCTTGAAATTTACAACAAGTTACTGGGGCCAGGTTCCCCCAACGTCCCAAGGGCCAAACCCCCTCTATGCCAAATTGAGAATGCCAGTTTTTATCAGCAGAGCCTCCATTTTTTCGGGACATCAATTTTGAAAGGGGCCCACAATGGGCCCCCGCGAAGTTTTGCCTCCACGTGGGCCGCGCCCGTGTGGGCTCCGAGCCCCTTCAAAATTCCTTTGGGGTTCGCCAAAATATTACAGGCAATTTTTAAACCCCTTTTTTCCCCGCCCGGTTTCCCCAGGGCTTTAACCAAAAGAAAACCAAATTCCCAAGCCTTGGCACCAGCGGGAGAGGGAAACTTTTCAAGTTTTAAAAAATTTCCTTCGCCTCTGCGCCAGTGCCCCTTTGGCCCCGATACTGAACCAAAAACCTTTTTTTTTTCGGGGGCGACCCCCTCCTCGGGATGGGGGGGCCATACCCCCTCCCCGGGAAAGGGGCCCAAAAGGGAACCCCTCAAAATTGCGGGTTTTTTTTAAAGTTTTTTCCTTTTGCTGAAGGAATACTTATTTTTGGGGACCCGGGAAGCTTTGGCCCTCAAGCTGGACTGGAAGAAAAGGGAAAAATTTCCTCCTGGAGGGGGCCCCGGCACCCTGTCTCATCTAAACCGACCATAAAATCTGTGTATCTCCCAAATGCCCAAAGCTTAAATCCCCCCAGGCTCGTTGGGCCCCCCTTTTCTTCCCTTTTCCCCCCTTTAATTTTCTTAATTTATTTTCGCCCTGGGGGAAAAGAAAAAGTCAAGGCCACACCCTTCCCCTGCTTCGGGTGTGACTGGGGGGCAAACCCCTCCACGGCACATATATCCCTCCAGAAAAGGTCATCTCTCCCCCAACCCGTAGATCTACAAAACCCTTCCCCCCCGGCAAGACATACGTCCCTCAGCTTTTTCGGAAGAATTATTGTAAAGGGGGCTTATTTTCCCCGTATGGCGGGGCAAACCCAAAGGGACAGAAAGGGCCTGCCCCCTCTTTATCTCCCGTTTTTTAAAAGGGGGCCGAGCCTAGCCCCGGAAAGTTTCCGAGTTCGGGAGGCCTGCGCTTTTGTGCCCGGAAAGTCCCCCTCGTCTCAAACCGGGAAGGTTTTGGGTTCCGGGCCCCCTACCTAACCCCGCTGTTTTTTGGAAAACCCAGGGGCCAAAAGGATTTTTTTTTTTTTTCCCCGGATTCCCCCCTTTCCCCTGGCAAAACCCTGTTTCTGGGGGGGTTAAAAAAAACGGTTTTTAAAATGTCCCCCATTATTCCTTGCCCGGGGCTACCCTCTGCTCCCCCCCCTTTCCGTCTATTTTTTCTTCATATTTTTCGCCCATGGGGTCCCTCACAATATTTTGGGGAACCCTGGCGTTCAATTTTTCTCCAAATTTTGGCCTCCCCCGTAAACCCCAAATACAAATGAAAATGGGCCTTTTTTTCAGGCCCAAACCCCCCCCGTTTAAAAGGGAGTAGAGAGATTAAAACCCGACCCAAGGTTTCTAACCCGCGGGCCCCTTTGTTTTTCCCCACGGGCCGGAAAGAAATTTGGCCCCTTTTTGCCCCGGGGCCCAGTTTTTTGTTAAAAATCATTGGGGCCCGGGGCCCGTGGTGGGTGCTTCTTTTTTTTATTGTCTAAGGGCGCATCCCCGCCCCCCCCCTCCCCCCTTTTTGTGCCCCCCCAGGGGCCCCCGCTGTGGAAAAGCTGGTCCCCGGGCCTGACAGCTTTTGGAAACAGACTCAAAACCTTTTTGCTATCCCCCCCTCCGCCCGCCAACCCAAATAAGCCGACAAAAAGCGAAGGGCCTCCCCCAAACCCTTTTTTCGCCAAGGGGACAAGGTGTGGTTGTCGGCTTTAAATATATACGTTCAAAAGGGTTTCCCGTATAAGGGTGGGGCCCCCGGGGCCTGGGGCCATTCGAGGGGGGTCAGGCCCTTAACCCTTTTTACATACAAGCTCCCCCTTTCCCCCCCAAATATGAGGGTCCGAATCCTTCCATGTCCCCCCTGCTAAAACCCGGCCGTCTTTAAACCTTTTTCTCGGGTAAATTGCCCCCTCCCCCCTCCCCGAGGCCGATACCACCGATTCTTTTCGGTAAAGGAGAAAATTTGGGCTGAAGAAAGGTAGAGGGGAAGGCTTTTTTTTTTTTTTTTTGACGGGGGGGGGTCGGTTTGAGGGAGGGCCCGGGGGCCCGAAACAATATTTGGAAACGGGGGCTAATTTTAAAGATTCCCCCCAGGCCAGAAAGGGGGGGGGCCGAAAGGGGGGGGCTGGGGGGGGGACCCCCCCCCCGGGGCGCGGGCACAAACCTTGGGCGCCGCACGAGCCGGCACCCCCCCGGGCCCCTTGACGGGGGGGGGGGCGGGGCTCACCCGGCCCCGGGCCCCCGGGTTTCCCCCTTACTTACCCGGGGCGCTCCTGTTGCGGTTTTTTTAAAACCTCCCGGCGTCCGGGGTCCCCCAAAAAATCTAAGGCCCCGGCTGCCGCCCACGTGAGATTTAAAAAAGGGGGTTTTAAACCCGGAAAATTTGGCCCATTCCGGTCACCCGCCCCATTTAAGTGCCCCCTTTCCGGGGGGGCCCTTGCCGGGTCTTTTGTGCCCAGTCAGCCTTTTTGAAACGTTTCTAGCCTTGTCCCCGAAATTAACCCTGGGAAAGGGAAAACCCTTAGCTTGTTCCTCACCCCCGCTTCTTCCGCCTTTCCCCGATAGGCCCCTGTCCACGAAACCCCAACCTGTGGCCTGCCCCTGACCTTTCCCGTTCCCGAAATTTCGAGGGCCCGCCTTTACGATTCTGCACCAAAGCTATAAACCCGCTGGGCCCCCGCAAGCAAGTCACGTCAGGGGGAAAGACCGGTTTAACCCCCCCCGCAAACAAGTCCACCCCCTTTGCCGGGCCTTTTTGAAAAACCCCGGGGCCTAAATTAGTTCCGTTCCCTGGCGTGGCCTTCCAAAACCCTGGGTTGGGGGTGGTCCAGTTTTGGGTCCCCCTCTGACCGGGGACATGACAAAAAATACCGGGGCCTGTAGTACTGCACTGTTTTTGTAGAGAGGTGCTATAGAAAAAACCAATTTTCGGGATGCCCTCAATAATACATGAAGAGCACTGCAGGGGAAATGTTGTACCGCAATGTAATTTTAAAGGGCTATTAAAAACACCCAAAAACGGGTACACCTCAAATAATTTCCTGTAAGAGCAGTAAGGACTGTAGTACCAAATAACTGTATAGGGGGTTACTGACCCCAATCAATGCATGCCCTCACTTTTACATTAAGAGCGTACGGGACATGAGTACCGCATGAAAGTAAAGAGGCGCTTGACTCCCAAATTATTGATGTCCCTCACTAATACATGTAAAAAAGCGTACAGGCGTAGTAACTCATGTACTGAGAAAAGCGCATAAACCCCCATCACTGATCACCTCACAAATACATGTAAGAGCATAAGGAAATTGTAGCACTGTATGTGAGAGGGTACTAAACCCCCAATCACTGCACCCCCTCACCATACTGTAAGAGCAGTACGGACTGTAAAAACCCCTTACTGTGGAAGGGGGTTTAAAAACCCAATCATCACACCTCATTCTCACTAAACTATTGAGAAATTGTTTATGAGGACTTTGTAATAAGGGAGACTGAAATTTTTATTATTCTTTTCCAAACAAATCAATCTAGGATAAGGCTATGTTCAACGGGGGAATTTCGGGGTGCATTTCGCGCGTATTTCCCTAAAAAGGGAGATGCGGCCAAAATTACGAAAATTTCCTAGTTTTCATAGAGAACATGGATTCGTCTCCCTCCCCCCTCTTCAATACGTCTATTGTACGCGCGGGGAGATAAGTGACATTTCGCGCCGCGATTAATAAACTTCTATAGGGCCGGTGTGCTGCCGCCTACCCCCCACTCTGCGGGAGTACGCGCTGATCAGTGCGAGCTACCGAGACACACGATGTACTGTACGCGCCATAGTACATGGTGTGACCATAGCCTGGAGTTCTCCTTTATATTTTGCTCAGTAGCCTCACTATGGTAGGTCTATGGTCCAGGTCTCATTTGGAGGCTCCCGGCTGTTTAGGGAAGACAGGTCGATGGATTCACATTGCTCGTTCACACCCTTTTTGGAATTAAAAGATGAGACAACAGAATTGTTAGTTCAGCGATTGTCTAATACATCCCCTAAAATAAAATAATTTAAAAATACCACACATTAGAAAAGTCTCTTCAGGTTTCCACAATGCATTGCTTAGAATCTTACACCTATCCTCCATACAAGTCATCCACCTCTTGGACCGAAACAATATTTATATAATAGGCGCTGCACTTAAGAATATTGATTCGGTTGACAAAACGGCTTTCTCCTCTCACTATGTAAAAGTTCCCTTTGAGATATTGACAGAGAAAATCAAGAGTTTGAGATATTGATTTGAAACTTGATTTTATAATGGACACGTCCAGAGTGGTCAACAGCAGGTTACATTTAACTAGATTAGAGGAAAGAAGTTCATATTTCACGTAAATGAAAGTGGTATTCCGGATTCATTAAAAAAAATATATATTCTTTACATAATGAAAATATATACAGATTACCAATATTCTTTCTGTATCAGTTCCATGTGGTTTTCAAGATCTCTGCTTGCTGCCATTAGATAGGAGCCAAGTCCTCTAGTTAGGGGATTGTAAGCACTTTTTGCACATTCAGGGTTTTAACTAGATATTATTATTTATTTATTTTTGAGTGCCCTTGGTTCCAGAGCGCTGTACATTCGGGTTACATACATAACTTAGGTCAAACATGTACAAAGGTGACAAATTAATAACTAACAACTGGTACAGAGGGAGAGAGGGCCCTGAACGTGAGGGCTTACGGTCTACAAGGAAGGTGGTAAGAGACAGAAGGTGAGGGACAGACATGTTTGTGGGGTGGAGCAGTGTAACACTGTTAATGTTGGTTATAGGCAATCATGAAGAGATGGGTTTTAAGGTTGCTTTTGAGGCTAGTGAGAGTGGGGGAGAGTCTGAGGTGTTGGGGCAGTGAGTTCCAGAGTGTGTTGGAAGCACGAGAGAAGTCTTGGAGAAGGTTATCTAAGGCGTGATAAAAGGGGGGAGCAGAGAAGAGGTCCTGTGAGGACCGGAGATTTTGTGAGGGGAGGTATCTGGAGATTAAGGCAGAGGATGTATGGAGGGGAGAGGTTATGGAGAGCCTTGTAGGTTTAAGGTTACTAACTTGAACTGAATTCGCTGGGCAATGGGAAGCCAGTGAAGGGATCGGCAGAGGGGAGAGGCAAGAGGAAGTTAGGAGGAGGAGAGGGTGGATAAGACGGGCAGCGAGTTGAGGATGGATTGGAGGGGAGCGAGGGGTGCTAGCTGGGAGCCCATAGAGAAGGCTGTTGCAGTAATCTAGGGGGGAGATGACAAGGGCATGGACCAGCATTTTTGTGCTTTACAAAGTTAAGGTTCAGACGGGGAGATTTTTTAGGGGAGGTGGACAGGCAGAGGTGAGGGTTTGGATGTGCGGTTTGAAGGACAGATTGGAGTCAAAGGTTATCCCAAGGTAGCAGACTTGCAGAGCCAGTGAGAAAGTGTAACCATTAACAGTGATAGAGAGATCAGGTGGAGGGATGGAGTGGGACGGTGGGAAGATGATGAATTCAGTATTCTCCATGTTTAGTTTCAGGTATCTAATGATTGGCTCGTAAGCCAGCTCCAAATTAGGGTATCTTCAGTTTAAGGCTGCCATCAGTAACGTCAGGGCCCCATAGAGGCAAAGCTCCTATCTTGCACCATATCAATGGGCCCCCTTTTTTTTCTTTTTTTTAAAAAAAAAATTGATCAGGGCCCCCTGACAAGAATATGTTTTTGCCGTATTGCGCCCCTATTTGTAGACCTTTGGGCTCTAAAATTTTAGGAGTTTACTTCCTCAAGCCCCCCAACCATTTTGACAAATTTTCTCTAAGCAGGTACACCACATCTCATTTTACGGTCTGAACATGTATTCACCCGGATATAAGAATGTTTTTATTCACTGACAGCAAGTAGAATTCTTAAAAATAAAATTTTGTGTCAAATGAAGCTTTAATAAGGCTTTGTCTGATAGGACTATGCCATCTTTCACGGTGTAGGGAAGCGGTGGTCTGAGGGTCCCTCCTTTCAAATTTGCTTCTGATCTCATCATAGCTGAAAAGGAATGACGTGGCTGTTCACATAAGCAAAATGGGGGCTGTGATGTTCTGAGAGATTAGGCGGTTCCTGTCCCTACCTCCAGAAATTCTCCCGGGGGGTGACAGTCAAATGGACAGAATCTATGTTAAGCATCTCTTTCAAAGGCCATTGAGCGGTATTGATCGAGATGTCAAGGGAAAAAAAGGGGGAAAAAAGGTTCTCCTTTATTCACTTTTATAATGGGGTCTGACTCTTTCCCTTTTTATTATCTCTCTCACTTTTAGTGCCGGGGGCCCCCGGAATGGGGTCTGCTGACCACAGACTATCAAGGGGTTGTATGGGGTCTCAGATACCCATCATGTTATTCAACTTTTTATCTACTCGGTGAGGACTAGATAAAATGAATTTAATTTAGAAAATAGTAAAATGATATTGTTTCCCTTTTACAGCCTGTTTACATGAAGTACTGGATATAAGTACAAGTTGATCCCAACTTTTTAAAAATCCACCAATTTTCCCATTTTATTTTCTATTGAAAGTTCGAAGGCAAAACCTTAAAGGGGTATTTCATTTCATTAATTGCTTTAAAAATGTTTTCAAAGGTAAGTTTTTTACTAATACATTGCTTTCTGATTTTGCTTTTTTAGAGTTTGGACACTTTTATCTCTTTCTTTTGATTAGGCCTCTCTATTATTTTTACCCCTCTCTGCTCTTACAAGCTGAAGCAGTGGTCGAGATTGTGAGTTTCCATGCTGTGTTTTCCCCATTTGAAAGGACCAGAGGTTTTTTAGGGTCATTCCTACTGGGAAGTTTTAACCCCTTAGGGTTTTTAACCCTTTTGATGTTTACAAAACCCCCCACTAGTCCGTAAAGGGGACTAAAATTGCAAATGATTTTGCCTTTTTTAAACCACCTGCCACAGGAGTGGGGCCGAAGCGCTTGTGGCTCTGTAAAAGCATGGGGCAACCCCTTTAAAAGGAAACCCCAGTATTATGCTTTTATCAAAAAAAAGGGAGCATAAAAAGTGTTTTAAAAAAAATTTTTTGTGCAGCTCTAAAACCCGGGTAAAATAATTATGAAATTTTGTTTATTTTTTTTATATGGTTTAAAATTTTTTAAAGTAAAAAAATATAAAAAATTAATTAATTTAGTATTTAGGATTTAAAAAAATAAAATTTAATAAATAAAAAATAGCCCAAAAATATAAATTTAAAGCAAAATTTTATTTAATAAAAAAATTTTTTTACATGGGGTGGGTTTTGAAAACTTTTGGGTTGATAAAAAAAAAAAAGGGGGGGACGGGTTCTAAAATCATAGGTGTCGACTTTTATTGACAAAAGGTAAAAAAGGGTTTTTTTTTCGGGTTTTTATAGGATATTATATTTAAATTTGCAGTTTGATAGGTTGATTTAATAAGCACAAAAAAACGGATCCAAAAAACGGTTTCGTAAAAACGCATGCAAAACGATCCAATTACCCATCCAAAAAGGATACTGTTGCGTTTTCTGGATCCGCTTTTTGGATGCAGTTTGCATCCAGTTTTCGCAGGTTAAAAACGGATCTGTAAAACGCATCCAAAACGGATCCAAAACGTCGTGTGAACAAGCCCTTAAGAGTTCTGTAACCATGTGCACTACAGTTTACAAACCTCCCGCACTCATGTCACTGTAACAGGTGCGGCTAGGAATAGCAGAACTGATATGCCATCATTACTGATGTAGAACCACCCACAGCCTGACCAGGAAGTGGGAGCCTGAAGCTGCTTGTGACTCTGTAAAACAGCATGGTGAACACACCCCTTTAAGGCAACACTCTAGTATTATGCTTATATCAGAGTCTAAGAGGTTGATGCATAACAGTGTTTTAAAAACAGTTTCTGTGTCATGCTCTGACCACTCAGACATAACATAGTGTATGCATTTTGTCTGAAGTGTTCCCTTATAGGTATGGTCTCACCATGCTGTTTCACAGAGTCACAGGCAAACCATATAATGTAAAGTGTAGCCACTACACCCTTTCAGTCAGTCTCCTCCCGTATAATCAACACAAGGTGAAATTTCCAAGGCGTGAAGGTAGAAGAGCACGGAGTCAGCCCACTGGGCAACGTAGTAAATCTTCAAAACAAAAATACTCCAGCTCCTTCATATAAAAAGTATATATTTTATTTTCAAAACTTTTAAAACTCCATTACAGGGATCCAAAAATGCCTACGCGTTTCGGGTATAACACCCTTATTCATAGCATAGCAAGTATACATGTGGAATACAAATTTAAATTTTTTTAACCGTGCATGATGGTGATATTTCTAACCTTTTTTGTTTTGGTATAGAAAAAGTGAGGTTAAATTCCAGGAGAGGTAATCTCAAACAGTTGCTTTTAAAACGCGAAACCTTTTGGATTCTTAAATTAAATTCAAGGGTACCTTTTGGTTTAAATTATAAGAATGATCTCTTGTATTATTATTAATAAGTTTTTAGATATTTGTTTATATGGGGTTCTTTTTCTGAATGTGTTTGTTTTGTTTTGTCATGTGACCTTGTTGTAGTAATGTGTGTCATTTCCGGTCATGGGCATTTAAATTTGTATTCCACATGTATACTTGCTATGCTATGAATAAGGGTGTTAAACCTGAAACGCGTAGGCATTTTTGGATCCCTGTAATGGAGTTTTAAAAGTTTTGAAAATAAAATATATACTTTTTATATGAAGGAGCTGGAGAATTCTTGCTTTGAAGAGTCACAGGCAGCTTCAGTCTCCCTCTTATTGCAGAACAGTGTACAAGTGACCACGCCGTCAAGTTTAGGGGGATGACAAATTTAAGTAAAAATATACTTTTAAAAATACAAAAAAACACAAAACAATTAAACATTAAAACAAATATGAAACATACTCAAAAATAATTATATTATATATATAAATATATATATTTTTATTTTTATATATATATGTATACATATACACACTTTTTTATTGTTAATCAAACCCTCACAAAACTAAACTATAAATGAATTGGTAAGGTGCTGTGTTACACCATAGGCGGAGTGGCCGACTCTATAGTCACCACCTAAAGTAATAAATGATCCATGCATAGTTAATACACAATATCCTTAGCTTTGTAAAAACCAGTAGAAGTTTAAGTAAAAAGCATGATATATAAAGTAGGGCATAGAAGCATCACAGAAAGATATAGACCCAAGGTGCAAAGCCAAAACACCAACATGCTTTTCACCTTCGGCTTCGTCAGGGGTGAAATGCCAATTGCGGTTGAGCCTTTGCACCTTGGATCTGTATCCTTGGCCCAATAGGCAATGCTACAGCCAGGGTCCGACTACCCCTTAACAGGGGGCCTATGCCCTGACAAGATAATGGACCCTAGCCTCAACAGAGCTTCCGAGACCCAGCAAAGGTTATCATGCAATTAAACAGGGGGCATGCATCTGTTCTGTGTAGCTGGAGAGTGGGTCATTATCCTTTTTGGTGGCTCAAGGCAATCTAGTCTGACCTTAATAGATAAATATACAACCGCCTTTATATAATTATAAGCAACCTATACGTTCCTGGGTCTCACTATGGGATCTTCCCTGGGATTCCCATAGTCCAAACAATATCATATGACAAAGTGGACCCGTATATTAGGAAAAATTATTCATCTTTATTCCAAAAACGACATACTTTCATACAATCAATAAAAGCATCGCATCTGTATCAGTCAAAAGACTAGTAGACGTAGGTTTGCATAACTGGTAAAAACCTTAGTAGCGCTTCACTGCATTTTGTAGGACAGGAAAGTAAGCATGGACAACCGGCCGGGTGAACGCCGCAATGATGCAACGTTTCAAGAAAGAGGGTTGATCCCTTGAAACGTTGCATCATTGCGGCGTTCACCCGGCCGGTTGTCCATGCTACTCCTGTCCTACAAAATGCAGTGAAGCGCTACTAAGGTATTTACCTGTTATGCAACCTACGTTTACTAGTCTTTTGACTGATACAGATGCGATGCTTTTATTGATTGTATGAAAGTATGTCGTTTTTGGAATAAAGATGAATAATTTTCCTAATATACGGGTCCACCTTTGTCATATTGAATAATCTAGTCTGACCCCCCGGCTACAGCAAAAAACTGATGGGTTTCATTCTTACTGGGGCACCATCTATAGGGAGTTTCCTTCTTCTTCATTCTTCATATGGGTTTCTTAGAGGTCACCTAATTCCCAAATAAACTTAACGAGGCTTTCCCACTCGTTACTCAAGTAACTCATGGCATTTTGCTAGGATATGCTATAATGCAGGGGCACAAACTTATCTTCACCAAGGTCCACATTAGCTATTATGGTTGCCCTCAAAGGGCTGTTGGAAGGCCTTGAAGGATGGCTGGGGGCCTGGGTAGGGCTGTTAAACTTGTGCCACCACCTATGAGTTGCTGAACAGAGCGGTGTGGAGGTAAATGCCCAGGCTTCAAATCCAAGATGGTGCCTGCTCCCTGTGCTGGCGCTGCCACCTCTGCCAGGCACTGCAGCTGTCATCGGGAGAGAGTGGAGAGTACTTTTACATTGGGACATTATCTACCCTCCTCACTGTGTCTAAGCTCTTGCAGGCCACATAAAATGACATAGTGGGCTGAATTCAGCCTGTGGGCCTTGATTTTGACACGTGCTATAATGTAATGATTGGTGGCCATCTGTCCACTGGATTTCTCAAGATCTTAGAACAAAGGAACTACAGGGTGGGTCATATATAGGGATACACCTAAATAAAACGGGATTGGTTGGTGATATCAACTTCCTGTTTGTGGCACATTAGTATATGGGAGGGGGAAAACTTTTCAAGATGGTTGTTGACCATGGCAGCCATTTTGAAGTCGGCCATTTTGGATCCAACTTCATTCTTTCCAATGGAAAGAGGGTCATGTAACACATCATGTATCACAAGAAAAACAATGGTTTTAACGTAACTTTATTCTTTCATGAGTTATTTACAAGTGGATCCAAAACGGCCGACTTCAAAATGGCCGCCATGGTCAACACGCATCTTGAAAAGTTTTCCCTCTCCTATATACTAATGTGCCACAAACAGCACCATCCATTCCCGTTTTATTTAGGTGTATACATATAAATGGCCCACCCTGTATAGTTAAATTAAGGGATAATGACCATTTTAGGATTTTTTGGGGTCTGCCCCTAACCCAACACTGTGTAGGTACTAACGCTTCGCCCCATTCACTTCATTGGGGCTAAGTACACCATTCGAGTATGTTCACACGGCTGATTTGCACTCTGACTGCAATCCTCCTCACATTACTTTGAATGAAAAATCTGCACCGTTATGCCTACAACATTGATTTTTCTCAGCGGCGATTTCTTGACTTGACTTGTTAATTCTTTAGATGGATTCTGTGCTGAATCCTCACCTCACATTACAGTATATAGGAGGCTGAAAATCTGCCTCAAATCCGCGCATAGTGGTGCAGATTTTAGGCTAGTTTTTTCAGTGCTGCAAATCAGCTGTGTGAACGTGCCTTTCCTGGTCGGGACTGGTGGCCATTTCAGAACTGAGGTGACTGGTTTACCCCAATCAGTTTTTTTGGGTCGTTTAGTGAGAGCAGCTTTACACAATAGCTCACTTGTATTGTACATGTCTTAAAGGGGTTTGCCACGATGTTATGCTGACGTCGGATCCTCCAAAATGGGTAGTTAATCACTTTTCTAAATATATGTTATTACAAAAAGTGAAGCCTCTGAGATCTACAGCATTGCTCAGTCCCTCTTAGTTTCCTGACAGTTTACATTAGAGACGACCAGGACACTGACAGGAGCTGATCTGGCCGGGCTTGCGTGTTTGCACTTCTTATCTGATGACAGGGAACATGAAGGAGCTTGCAAGGGGTTGGGGAGAAAGTGCAGTGTATGAGGCTGTCTGCTGTATAGAGAATCCACTGTTGTAATGTTATTATTTGAGTAAACTTTAGAGACGCTCCCTGCTTCCTCGCTCTCTGCTCACCCCCTCCCTCTCACCCCTGCAGCCGTTCATGCATGCTTTGTTTATATTCTCTCCTGAGCAGATAAGAGGCAAGGAACTCACTTTGTGGCAAAACCCCTTTAAGTTAAAGGATCTTATTCCCTTTACAGTAATATCTTTGTAGTATACAGAACCGATCAGTATTATAATTCTGCATGAATAGTGTTTATGGAATATGCATAATCCATCTTTTCCCCGTCATCTCTTGTCTTCCAGGTTTCTGTGTGGGATATCACACAGTCTGAACCTACAGGTTAAAGCTGAGCCAGCCAGTCCAACTCTACAGATGGACACAGGGGGATATTTTAGCCCAGGAGGGATGTCGGACACCAGCAGCAGCTATGGCCTGTCTGTTGGGGGACAGTCTCAGGGATTGGATTCTCCCACTGCTTTACTTGGATTTTCTGATAATGGGGAGAAGCTGTTTGCCGATAGCCCCCCATCGCTGAGTGATGACCCCACCATGCAGTGTGTTTTGAGGTCTGTCCCCAAGCGACTGTGCCTGGTATGTGGTGACACAGCATCCGGATATCATTATGGGGTTGCGTCCTGTGAGGCCTGCAAAGCATTTTTTAAGCGCACAATACAAGGTAAGAACCACTGAGACTCATTATTACACTCTGGTCCTAGGAGGGACTGACCCATTATACACATCACTGTAGTTATTACACTCTGGTCCTAGGAGGGACTGAGACCATTATTACCTATTCACTGTTTAAAGTTTATTACACTCTGGTCTAGGAGGGACTGAACCCTATTATAACACATTCACACTGTAGTTATTTAACACTCTGGTCCTAGGGGGGACTGACCCATTATTACACATCACTGTTAGTTCATTACACTCTGGTTCCTTTTAGAGGGACTGACCCATTATACACATCACTGTAGTTATTACACTCTGGTCCTAGGAGGGACTGACCCATTATACACATCACTGTAGTTATTACACTCTGGTCCTAGGAGGGACTGACCCATTATACACATCACTGTAGTTAGAATATTCTGGTGCTAGGAGGGACTGACCCATCATGTACATCACTGTAGTTATTACACTCTGGTCCTAGGAGGGACTGACCCATTATACACATCACTGTAGTTATTACACTCTGCTTAAAGGGGGAACTGACCTATGTTATATATCACTGTAAGTATTACATTTTGGTCCTGGATTGACCCATTATACACAATACAGAACTTTGTCAATGTTACACTATGGGTGACATGTATGATCTGGGTGTGTAGAGGCCAGTTCTAAACAGCTTTAAAGCATACATGCCAACTCTCCCGCTTTTGGCGGGGGGGTCCCGCTATTTGGGGTCCCCCCCCCGCCCTCCCGGCAGAGTTGGCTAAACTCCCGCCGCCAGCAGGCAGCGGGGGTTCTTTAAATGACCCCGGCGACAGAGTAGCGCTGGTGCGCTACTCTGGCGCCGCCGGGCCGTTCCCACAGGCGGGTGAAGCGGCCGCTGCGCCCGCTTCACCCGCCTGGAGTCTCGCTGTGCAGGGAGAAGGCAGCAGGGATCGCTCCCTCCTCCCTTCTCCCCCTTTATGTACAGCGCCGGTTTGCGCTGTACATACAGGTCAGCGTCGCAGGGGGAGTGACGTGCGGCTGCACTCACTCCCTGCGACACTGAGAGTACTCAGTCGGCCGGGAGATGTCCGGAGCTGCAGGAGCCTGGTGAGGTAAGTGGAATTTATTATTTTTATTAGCTATAAGGGGGGCTCTACCTGGCAACAAAGGGGGGCTCTACCCGGATAACAAAGGGGGCACTACCTGGCAACAAAGGGGGGCACTACCTGGCAACAAAGGGGGCATCACCTGGCAACAAAGGGGATACTGGCTAACAAATGGGGGCTACCTGGCAACAAAGGGGGCACTGCCTGGCAACAAAGGGAGCCGCTACCTGGCAAACAAAGGGGGGCATCACCTGGCAACAAAGGGGGCACTACCTGGCAACAAAGGGGGCACTACCTGGCAAACAAAGGGGGGCCAAACCGGGAAACAAAGGGGGCACTAACTGGCAACAAAGGGGGCACTACCTGGCTAACAAAGGGGGCACTACCTGGCAACAAAGGGGGCACTACCTGGCTAACAAATGGTGGCACTACCTGGCAACAAAGGGGGGCACTACCTGGCTAACAAAGAGGGCACTTACCTGGCTACAAAAGGGGGCACTACCTGGCAACAAAGGGGGCACTACCTGGCAACAAAGGGGGCACTACCTGGCAACAAAGGGGGCACTACCTGGCTAACAAAGGGGGGAAACTACCTGGCAACAAAGGGGGCACTACCTGGCAACAAAGGGGCACTACCTGGCTAACAAATGGGGGCATCACTGGCAACAAAGGGGGCACTACCTGGCTAACAAATGGGGGCTCTACCTGGCAACAAAGGAGGCACTACCTGGCAATAAAGGGGGCAGCTACCTGGCAAACAAAGGGGGGCATCACCTGGCAACAAAGGGGGCACTACCTGGCAACAAAGGGGGGCACTCCCTGGCAACAAAGGGGGGCATCACCTGGCAACAAAGGGGGCACTACCTGGCAACAGAGGGAGCACTACCTGGCTAACAAAGGGGGCACTACCTGGCAACAAAGGGGGCACTACCTGGCTAACAAATGGGGGCATCAACTGGCAACAAAGGGGGCACTACCTGGCAAACAAAGAGGGCAATACCTGGCTAACAAAGGCGGCAACTACTTGGCAACTAAGGGGGCACTGCCTGGCAACAAAGGGGGCACTGCCTGGCTAACAAATGGGGGCATCACCTGGCAACAAAGGGGGCACTACCTGGCAACAAAGGGGGCACTACCTGGCTAACAAAGGGGGCAACAACCTGGCAACAAAGGGGGCACATACCTGGCTAACAAATGGGGGCATCACCTGGCAGCAAAGGGGGCACTACCTGGCAACAAAGGGGGCAATACCTGGCTAACAAATGGGGGCTCTATCTGGCAACAAAGGGGGCACTACCTGGCTAACAAAGGGGGCAGCTACCTGGCTACAGAGGGGGCATCTACCTGGCTACAAGGGGGCATCTACCTGCCTGTAAGGGGCACTACCTGGTTATGGGGGGCTACTACCTGGCTATAAGGTCATCTACCTGGCTTTCTTTCAAAGCCGTTATGCAGTTAGGCGGAGTGGGTGTGGCTTTTGAAGGGGCGTGGCACACCAACAAGATGGGCGTGTCCATGCAATTTTTTTGCCGCGGCGCGCTACGTGCACCGCCCTCTTCAATCTCCTGCTTTTCCACTTTCAAAAGTTGGCTACTATGCTTTATAGCAGTGTAGAATGCACCAGAATATATGAACCTGTTCTACTGCGGGTCATAGATTAGGCGCATTGTAGTGCCAATACGACAACTCAGACTCAGGTAAACCACTTTAGCATGGTCTGCCTATTCCAGCAGTAATGCACCTACTTTTGCCGTCCTCTCATCATAAATATGTAGACGCATATGGTTTTGGTGTGATGCCTCCAGAACACCCCCACATCTTGGGCACAGTACAAAGTACCCCGGGCGCCCGATAAGGCGCCTAATTTTGGAGCACGCCTGCTCATACATCTAGAGAACAGGGCTGTTGCAGTTTTTGGGCTGAAAGCACACCAGAATACTGAGGCAGCCCCGTATATACATGTCACCCTATGTTCCTACTAGAGTCTGACCCATTTTATACATCCTTGTAACTATTACACTCTAGCCCTATTAGGGACTGACCTATTATATATATCATATATATCTGGTCCTAAACGGGTCTGACCTGTTGTGCACAATACTTTGTCATATTACACTCTGCTCCTAGAAGGAACTGAACCATTATATATATATCCTTACACTCTGGTTCTATTAGGGTCTGACCCATTATACACAATACTTTGTCATTATTACACTCTGGTCCTAGAAGGGATTGTCCCATTTTACACAGGACTTTGTGACTATTACACAATGGTCCTGGGAGGGACTTAGCCATTATCCATGTCACATGAATGGACTCAGCATTACACATATTGCAGCAGATATCATCCGGACTAGATCCACTATTGAGGCAGAGTGTTTTGGGAATTGTCATGAATATTAATAGTGCATTGAGTAACATGGCAGCCTGTCTATAGCTGTAATTCTAGAGTGATCCTAGGACCATTTTGCCCTCCCTTGGTCCCACACAGACACAATGTTATTTGGCAGCTCCCTGATGGACGAGGCCAGAGGTTATAACAACATAATTAAATCTTTATTGATTAATCTTCATAACTAAACAGGTAAAGAGAAATCCCTTGATCGCAGCACAGTGAGGAGACCTTGCCTTAACCCTTCCTTTTCATGCATAGAGGCCTCGGAGGAGCATTAGACGTAGTATGAACTGTATAACAACTGTATAATAAGGGGTGTTACTGAGTGGGACTATTACAAAAGGGTGTGTATCTTTTTCCTTTTCCCCACCTTTAAGCTCAGTTGAGGTTGAAGGACCATCACACAGGTTATGCCATTCACATACCTCCCAAGTGTCTCTATTTTGGAGGGACAGTCCCTATTTTTAACCATTGTCCCTCTCAGCTCTGTAAATGTTCCTCTTTTTAATTTAGGAAATAGATTTGCGTCAATAAACTATCTTGCTTTCAAAAGTATCTGATTGCTTCCTAACTGTGTGTTACATAACAACTTACTTAATTTTTCACCATTGGATACAATGCAATCCTGAAAATGTCTAAATTCCAATGATTTTATGACAATATTTTAATAAAAACCTATTCAAGCATATAGTTGAGAGAATCTATTACAAATCTTGATACCAATATGAAGGTATCTATCCAACCCAGTGTTAGACTGAGGTGCCTAGGGCCCACAGGTCGAGTTGATTCTACGGGTCCGCCAGTTGAGTCGTTTCTGGGCCCACATGTGGAGATTATTTTGGGGGACCACCCTACAGCTACTGTACATGCCACCTATATTCTGCCTCTTGCTTTTTGCCTCTTTCTCTGTCTTTCTGTCTCTCCCAAGGACGTATATACAGTTATAAAGCAGCTCCAGACCTGCCATGCTCAGGGGCCCTCAGGGAGGTTCCTCATTCCCCTGTGGGCTTTTCCATGCATGATTTGACCCTGCTCAAGAAAAAACACTGTGGGCAGGAGTTGGAAACTTTTCCCCTTTTAATACATTGTGCAGACCCGATTTAGTTGCAAAAAACAAAATTTGCTTCTATTGCTTTTCTATGGAAAAGTACAGGTTCTTGGCAGTCCTGCTCCCGATGAAGGACACAGAGATTGTACTTGGGAGTGTGTTGCCACATTAGAGCCTCCGGTGAAGGCCTCCACTTAAACACTTTGCCTCACAATGCATACCACCACAATGTGTACACCTGTTCTTCTGTTACTGCAACCTCCAAGCATATAGTGCCTCTACAGAGTAAAAGTCTCCATGAGGTTATCGGCAATGACTGTCTGCCTAAATTATAACTATGACATTGCCTCAAAGTGGCAATCGCTGCTCAGCTCCCCATCTTACCAACAACAGTTTTTGAGGTTAACATTATCACGTGTCTCACTTGGACACATTTACTAGTAAGGTCTTAGGGCGTGTTCTCACGGCACAGGACAAATACCGTCGGTTTGCCGGCCCGTATTTGTCCTGTTTTGCGGCCGTCCCCACGGCCGTGGGGGGGGGGCGGCTTTCTCTGACGAATGAGGGAAGAAAAAGCCTCCCCCTTCACATTGGACATGCACAGATTCCGTCCGAGAAACACGGACGGAAGATTGTTCTTGCACAATGTTTTGCGGCCGGACCGTGGGTGGCAAAACCGCCGGACAGAAAACCCGTGCATTGGGGACTGCTGCACGGGTTTTCCATAGAGCCCCATTTTGCTCATTTTCGGCCGGTTTTTCAGGCGATCTGAAAAACTGCAAACCGGCTGAAAAACCGGCCAAAAACCCACTATCACTGATCTAAGAGCAACAACTAAAACTTAACTTTTACTCACATATCAGATTAAAAATGACAAACAACATAATACACAAGAGACAAAAATTTTTGTTAGATAATCAATTAATCCAAAAATAGTCAGAGTTGAGCTCGAAGTGTTCATATGTATAGATTAGCATTCAGAGTCCCATGATCCTCATTTAAATGGTTTCTTAAATTGTCCTCATAGAAATCATTGGTCATGAAGAATTTTTCAATTGTGTCAAGAGGTTGTTCATATTCAAAGTGAATGATGACAAACATAGTCAAAATCTTCACAAGATACTACACAATGGCCCTAATACCAGCCCTATTGAGGAAACACCCTAAAAAGAGCACCGCCACCCTGTAGAGGCCTTTCCTATCCAACATCTGACTGAGAAACAAATGTGCGGAAAAAAAAATAGGAACGTACAGTCTTAATAAAGTCAAACAATAGCCCAATGCATTTCTCTACTTTCTATTGGGGTTCATCAGGAGAACTGGGGATGGTGGATGAAGTACTAAAATATGCTGATATTTAGGATAGTCCGGCATCATCAGTTAAAATCTGTAAAGCTTTATTTTTAATCAATTGCTAATTAAAGCACACACATATGTGAGCCTGAAACGCGTAAGCGTCTGCTTTTATTAGCACTTTTTATTTGCATTTCCTAAGGATTTAAAATAAAGCTTATGGATTTTAAAAGATGGTGCCAGACTATCCTATATAACTTCTTCTGGGCTCCACGCACATATTTAAGAATATTTCATTTTGTGGACTTTTACTGCAAACAATCCATACATGGGTGAGCACTATTTCCATTACTTATTCTTGATTAAAAAAAAAATGATGACCATATCCTACTGAACTGGGTAGATGAAAGATGATCATTGGTCTCCAAAAAGGGCTGAGGACCAGTTCACCAGGTAGCACTCATTGATGGAGGGCTGCCATGTAGTGTCACCATTTACTCTGAATATCAACATCTTCTGGACACTACCAAAGAATTCTTTATGTCCATTGGAGTCTACAAGGACAATTTAAGATACCATTTAATTTGAGATATGTAACATTGTCAATGGATTTATCATGTAATCTGACAATTTTTGTTTGCATTCTGTTTATTATATGGTTTGCAGTTTTCCATCTAATATTTGAGTATAGGTTGAATTTTAGTACAATTTAGTACATTGGTAACACCTCCAGCAGGACCATATGTAGGAAAGAGGTGGCACATGAGCAATTCCCTGGTGGAGGTGAAGAGAAATGTGTGGTGGTAGTGCAATGGTGAGGGATGTCTGATAAGTACAAAGGATTAGAATTATCAGGTAATGAAGAAATGGATGCTACAGGAATTCCATAATTTCCAAATTTGATTGAGGGAGGTTGAAGGGTCAGGTGAAGAGCTGGATGAAGGTATATAGGTCACGGTATCGTGTCTAGTCATCTGGCATTTGTCCAGATTTTATTTAGCTTTCTTTTACCCCTTGGAAGGTTATGGATCTGTTGTGAGTGAACCAAGGCCTTAAATTGGTTGAATAATCTCATTGATTTGCGTGTGAAGGCTCAATATGGGAAGTGAAAGGGAAAAGGCATTAGATGGCTTCTGTGTCATCCTGTCCATCAGTGATGAACCCTTGAGAACGGATATCTGCAAATGAAAGCTGAGTAAATCAGACAAATCAATCTATAACCATACAATAATTATAGCCAAGTAGACATTTTAGGGTCTTTTTGGTTTGTAACAAGCTGTTATAGACTTATTTTCTGTTGGATCTTGTAATGGGGGTCATGTATTACATAGGATGGAAGGGGCTGGAGATACAAAGAGCCGTCTGAAGACAAATGTGTAAGCATGGCTCATGGAAGTCTCCCATGTAAGGTCCATTCATTCAAGAAGAAAAAAAAATACTTAATATCACTCAATCAGTTCCAGTTATATGGAGCAGGAGATATCCTCAACAATCTTCATAAAACAAGAGAAAGACCTTTCAAAGGTTTTGGGAACAGGAAATCATAATGGCCACATCAATGGGAGAGGATCTATCAACTTTATGCTTCAAGGACAATTTCCAAAGTAAAAGCTGCAATCTAGTCACTACGAGCAAATTGCTCACAGCCCTATTTAGTGGATGAACTTCATTGCATAACTATATTACAAAAACCATACTTAGAGTTAGCTTTATCTTTAGACACCATGGAACTGAACCTAGAGCCACTAGGTGTTGAGAAGTTGTTCTTCACAATTTTGATGCTGAATTGTGTAGCGTGGTATCGATTACAGATGTAAACCTAAAGCAGGTCATACCCATTAGAATAATGTTGGGTTACGGCAGGACCAGCCGACCATCTAATGTGGGGACTTTCCAGTCTTCCCTAATATTAGATGAGATAAGAATTGGGCAGTTAGATTTTGACCGAATCCTTTTGTTCTCCAGGAGATAAGCTACCAGGGATATCTGGCAGCAGCTTGCTCCTCGTTCATAACACATGCCTGAGTTGAGTGCGCATTTGCTTGGGAGGATCATGGGCAATAACTGTCTGATGAAATAGGCCTAGAGGTGTCCAATGTGTATGGCCAGCTTTATAATATCTTCTGCGCTAACTGATGGGTTAAGCGTTGTTGAGTGCATTTTATCGGCTCCGCCAAGTGTACTTTGGATACTCAATATATAAAGGGTATGGCTCATGCTCATATTGTAAACCTTCCCTTCCAGAGGCATGCGTACGGAATAGGGAGTTCATAGCAAAGATAAAACTTAGGCCTCTTTCAGGTGCTTACTCCTAACCTAACCACCTATAACAGAAGGTCCACTTACCTTTTTTGAGTGCAAATTCCGTTTCCTTTTTGCTATCATGGAAACACCTGTGGGGACTACACCCTTGGAATGGGTCCCTCTCTCATGGGAAGCCATAGCAGATACATGGGCTGCCTCTGTGGTATGTAGGCCCCAGTTTTTGACCATCCATGAATCCATGTTCTGCTGTCCCTGGACCACACAAAGCTTTCCAAGTCCGGGTGGAGCAGCTGTTATTTGACAGCCATTTTTTTCCCCGCTTTCTAAAAAGCATAAATCAACAACCAGGGATAGACCTGATTTATATGTAATGACATACACCATTTATTTTATACAAAATGGGTCCGTGTAGACAACACTTATAGGTCATGTATTACATGAAACTGCTCTGGGAAAAGAGTCGCTTAGGGAAAACAAAAACACATATGTCCACTTTCCTGACCGCATTTGTCCAGTCCATTCATTCATAATAATTTCTGCTTTAACTCCTTAATATCATACTGCAATTCAGGCCACAACGGCTAATTGAAGTATTGATGGGAGGTAGTGCCAAGTTTCCACAGGGTTGGTCTCCCCTCCATCCCCACACATGGACCCGAGGAGGAATCTGTCAGGCAAAAGAGAGCAGTCAATATTCATTAGTGTGTGTAAGCTTTGAGTGGCAGAGCATCCCTTCATATCCGAACATGGGCCCCCCCTAGGGATACGCTGCCGTTATTCGGCAGGCTCTGCCTCTCCTCCACTTTCTCTCTGCTTATTCTCATTTGTAATTAAATAAGCTGCAGATACCCCAAAGGAATAAGGGGGGAAGATCAGGGAGAGGAGAGATGAGCCGCTCTACCATGTTTACATCAGTCTTTCTGTTACTGTCACCATTGAAGATGTCTGTATGGACAGCTTTATCAGAGTCTCCCCATTGGGTTCTGCCTCCTATAAGACTGGTCATTTGATTTTGCTGCAATAAGATTATTTTTATGTGTATTCAGGTTTATCTTCCAGTTAAAGCTATATACTAGATGGTAATCCCTACTCCATTGCTGGAGTCTAGAAGCTATTGTCTCATTGGAAAATGCAGGGGTTAGAAGCATTAATAGATTGCATCAGAGCAAACATAGTAACATAGTAGAAAGTAACATATGGGGTAACACAACAGAGGTACAAGTATTAAATGGAGACAAACTAGCAACTTCCCTGTTTCCCCAAAAATAAGACATAGTGCATTTTTAGTTATAAAATTCAGAGTTTGGCTGCTTCTGCTGATGTTTGTGATGAAGTCACTACTGTATATTAATACATGTTGATGATTTATTCAACAATAAATGTGAATTATTGTTAATAGAAAAAAAACATCCCCTAAAAATAAGTCTTAGATCTTATTTAGTAGCAAAAATTAATATAAGACACTGTCTTATTTTCGGTGAAACAGGGTATATATTCTATGATCCAGTGCTCACGGTAAAAAAGAAAAATGTCCTTTTATTAAATCCACATACAAATCCGATTACAGGAGCATAAAAATATATAGAATATATAAAGATCTGTCACATCACTTACGCGTTTCAAGCCACCACAGCTCTGAACTGTGAACAAGAGCTTTAGTGGCTTGAAATGCGTCAGCGATGTGACAGATCTTTTTCTATTCCATATATTTTTATGCTCCTCTAATCGGATTTGTATGTGGATTTAATAAAAGGAAACTTTTTTTTACCTTGAGCGCTGGATCGTGGAATATATAGTTGCCAGTTTATTAGCTAATACCGCGAAAGCCAGCGGGAGATCCAAGAAGCTAGTACAGTAATCGGCAAGTCCAGGACAACATAGCCGTTTAAGCCAACTCCTATTTCTTCTGTTTTTTTTAAATGAACACCACTGCCCCAGCCATGAGGAGCAACCAGCCCTCAGATTATCTATTGTATGTGTTATCTATAGTATATGTGTTCTCAGTACAGTGCTTGTCTTCTCCTACAGGTAACATTGAATATAGCTGTCCCGTGGTGAATGACTGTGAAATTACCAAGCGGCGGAGGAAGTCTTGTCAAGCCTGCCGCTTCCGCAAGTGCCTGAAAGTTGGAATGATGAAGGAAGGTAGATGCAAGACAACGTTACCTTTGTCCTTATCTCTCTTACAATCAATTCATTCTAATATTGGATAACTGGCCTGCGGTGCACCAGTTTGTTCTCGGGGACCTGTGGCATTGGAGGAGCTGCTTTTGTAGACAATCCCTTTTAAACCTTAGCCGATGTCTAATTTATATACAAAATCTAAAAACGGATGAAATATAGAGGTGGAGGTGGTGCACAGACAATAAACAAATGTGCCAAAGGCAACAACAAGACCTCTATCTATATTCACCTCTATACAAATATATCAAATGTAGCTTTTAATCAGTTCGATATTAATATAAGGGTTCGGACTAAACTTACAGTCCAAAAATCATGTTTATTCTAATAGATTGGAATTATGAAGGCGGAGAAAAATGGATGTAAATACTTGGAACTATTAAGCTCCTACATATTAATTTGGTTTGCTGAACTGTCTATAAGGGGGAGCTTGTCTTACATATGATTGCGCTGAAACACCCACTATCTGACACTAACCATTACCCACATTGTATAGATAAAAATATGTATCTGCGGTATATACCAACAGCAAGAATAGATGGACTGCATCAGTGAAAAGAGTAAATCTCCCCAATATGTTTTACCACAAAAGTGGCAACCTCAGGAGCCCCATGTACCCCTGAGCTAGGTCATTCCAAGTACAGACAGTTCCCGACTTACACCATTCCGACTTACATCTGTCCCCTAGTTACAAATGGAGACTTATGGGGCGTGCTGGCACTTGTAGTTCCATATTCCACAGCAAATAGTTACTGTGGAACGACAAGTTCCAGCATGTCACAGCAGCATAGGAAGTGAAATCTTCATAGCAGGGGCACCGACAGCAAAGCAAATGTAAAAACCCTTCCCTATCCGAAACTAAAAAAAAAAACCGTACTGTGCAGGACTTACATTTATTAAATCGACCGGTTCTGACTTACATACAAATTCAACCTAAGAACAAACCTATAGTCCCTATCCCGTTCGTAACCCGGGGACTGCCTGTATTTACATCCATCTTACTCTTCTTCCATAGTTCCAATCTATTATAATAATTGGACATGATTTTTGGACTGTGAGTTTAGTCTAAAGCCTTATATTAATAGTGAAGTGATTAAAAGTGAAGTTTTATATATTGGTATAGAGGTGGATATAGAGGTGGTAATTCAAGCCCCAGCTAATGCTACGGTGGACTAAGGCTGCTACTTCTGACTACTACAGAGCTGTAACTGGGTGCTTATGTTATCCAATGCTGTTTTCCATATCACAAAGGGATAATATATGTTTGCATGGAGGTTTTGTAGGTCCCTGTACATGATCTCATCATTTATTAAAATAAGGAATGTAGTCGACCTGGTTTGTGCCCCATAGCAGCCACATGGCCGGCCTCTATGGCACATACTCCCTTTACACCATGCCCTGTTGGGGGATGCAGGGCAATGAAGACTGAAATATTCCATCCATGAAACCTTGTGTAGATGATGTATAGTGGGTTCTAAGTGCTTATATTGTACCCACATGGGACACCATGGTTTAAAAATACAGAATTTAACAAGTTAATATAGAGTGCAGATTGATACTGATTTATCATACAGTCAAGTGTGTGGTATATACTGTCTGTGCAGGGGCTTTGAGGACAAAGGGGGAGGGAGGTCAAAGACAACACTTAACACTAATGACTGGATAATCTGTGAAAATTTTAAAGAGAACCTGTGACATCTCCTAATCTATCTGTTAGGGCCGGTTCACACGGCTTATTCAAGCCGTAATTGCGGGACGGATCCCGCCCGCAATTACGGCATGAGTACAGGGCGGGGCGGGGGCGCTGCCCGCCGGCCCCATAGACTTTCATTATCCATGGCGCGTATTCCGCCGGGATAATGTGCAGGTGACTTTCTCCCCCCGCGGCAGATTCGCCGAGCGGTTAGGAGAGACGGAATCCATAGTTCTCTATGAGAACTGTGCATTACCGAAATGGCTGGGACGGATTCAAGCCATATTGCAGCGCAGTACGGCGCGCAATACGGCTGCAATCCGTCCCTGCAATAAGCCGTGTGAACGGCCCTTTATAGTAAACCCTTGTGTTCTCTGTGATATAACAATTCTGGAGCCTCTTCTCTTATAACTCTGTGTTGTGCTGTTCCTCGTTTATTCATTCTAGCAATTTCATATAAAATCTGTCATCTGGGTGTTGCCAATTAGGGGTGTCTCCCTGCGCAGTCTCACATTGTCTAATGAGTGCTGAAGAGTGTGTGCCGCCAATTGGTAACGCCCATCTGACAGATTCAGTAACACATTTCCAGGAAGAATAACAGAGGAACAGCACAACACACAGATATAAGAGAAGAGGCTCCAGGATTGTTATTTCACAGGGAACACAAGGATTTACGTAAATAGACATTTAAGGGGATGTCACAGGTCCACTTTAATAGAGATACATTCCCAAACTGTACTAACCCTCACTGAGAACTTGTCACCTTTCCAGATCTCTATTAGTAAATACTTACATTCCCCATTAAGTAAAAATTCTATGGGCACATTTTCTCCGAATCCTTTGTTTAGATTTTATTTCTCCTAGAGATGTATACATAAGTTGGCAACTGAGTGTTCCCATTTCTACTGTCCAAGGGGTGTCCCTGCACCTACTGTGTCCCTACACACTCTGTCATTGTCAGCACAGATTGAACAGTGTCGGTGTGTGCAGGGAGGCACATCCAACCAGAGGCGTAACTTCAAGCTTTTGGGTCCAGGTGCAAAAAGTTAAATGGGGCCCCTGACTACCGTGCGCCATTTACAATACTGGTGTCTTCTTATGTGGCAGAAGAGCTTTTGGACCCCCTGAGGCTGCAGGACCCGGTAGCAACTATTATAGCTGCACCCCCTATAGTTATGCCCCTGCATCCAGCTGGTAACACCCAGCTGTAAATTAATTCATACACAATCAGAATGCTGACAAAGGTGCTTTAGAATTTTTATTTTATGAAAAATTCAAGTATTTATTAAAATATATAATATCAGTACAGCAGACAGATCCTCTTAATTGTATTGCTAAATTTTATTTATTTATCTATCGATCGTTCTATCTATCTAGAAATTGCTTGAAACACGGGCTTACTTTTACAGAGGTTTTCAAAACTGCACTACATCTTGGAAACCTTAAAATCTGCAAAAAGGGATTTTAAAAAAAAGTTCTTTAAAGAACAAGCCCATGAAACAAGATATAACACATCTGGAGATAATGGAGGCATGGTGTTAAGGATTCTCACCTCTTAGCTAGAGTGGACACCACTTACAAAGAGCATCTCTGACTCTGGAGGACCAGTCCTGTCCTGCATTACACAGACAATTCAATGATGTCAATAGGTATTGTGTAATGCTTCATTTCTCCTGTGGTGGCGCTGTAGAGAATCTGATCACATTTTGCGGGGTTTCCCCATAGATTACAGCTGATCACTGGTAATCCCAGAAGGATGACACTTTGTGATCAGCTTTTTGGAACCCTTCTTTTTTGTGGACCCTTCTAATAAGCAGAGATTGTCCAAAGCAGAAGACTCCTTTAACATATCACATATGGTTTAGGTGCATGAATCTGTTTTTGATGACATATGTAAAACTCTTGTTCTAGGTGTGAGGTTGGATCGAGTGCGTGGTGGTAGACAAAAGTACAGACGTCCAGTGGAGGTTGAGACTCCAGATCCCTGCTCTTACCTCACCGCTCATCATTCATTCCAAGGAAAGAAGACAAGTAGGTTTTGCAGAAAGTAGGGAGATTCTCCATACAGTGGAAGTTGTCATGGTCATAATATATTTATTCACCTCTCTCTCCTTACAGCAAACAAAGTAGTGTCTCATTTGGTAGTGGTGGAGCCTGGGGAGGTATTTGCCAGCCCTGATCTTGACCTTCAAGACAGTGATCTGCGGACGTTGACCACTCTGTGTGAACTCATCAACCGGGAGTTGCTCGTCACCATTGGCTGGGCCAAACACGTCCCAGGTACAGTGTCAAGTTTCTTGATAATGTCCAATATTCTAACAGAACCCATCAGAATTTTAGAGTTAGAGGCCATTGTGAGTGCAGAGAGAACCAGTAATAGAAAGATCCGGGGCAGAAGGACTAAAAGGGATGGAAGCTGGTACTGTAACTATACATTCTCCATGGTGGGTTACATTTTGGGGAGGACTGGAGAGTCGTCTTAAGTATTAAATTGGGGAATTTATATACGGGAAATTCAAATTAACTTCAAATGCAGGGAATCTCAGTTCCCCACGGCTGCCATTTCTAACAGTGACATATACTACATAGTTACATAGTTACATAGTTAGTATGGTTGAAAAAAGACACGTGTCCATCAAGTTCAACCAAGGGTGGGGAAAATGTGGGTGAAGGGAGAGAGATAAGGAGTTCAAGCCCAACCTCCCCACTGGTGAATGCCCTGAACCCACAAGGCAAGAACCAATCTGCTCCAGTGGAGACCCCATCTCTGACCCCAGAGCCGCCACCAGATAGGATCCAGAATTTTACATGGCTACGTACCCATTAATATCCTTTCGTTCCAGGTAGTTATCTAAGCCTTTCTTGAAACTCCCAACTGTTCCTGCTGTGACCAGCTCCTCAGGCAGCTATTCCACAGATTCACAGTTCTTACAGTGAAGAACGCCCTTCTCCTCTGGAGATTGAATCCTTTTTTCTCTAGTCGAAGGGAATGTCCCCTTGTCTTTTGAGGGGGCTTCACTTTAAATAATTTTTCCCCATACTTTTTGTAGGGACCATTTATATATTTATATAAATTAATCATGTCCCCCCCCCGAAGCCATCTTTTCTACAGAGTTAATAACAAAGCAGTTTCCTGATATTTAAGAAGGATCCAAGGTAGATGGTCCCTTTAAGACTTAGAAGAATGTAATAAGTAAAAAAAAAAAAAGATGAGCGGAAACTAAGGAAAATCAAGACAAGGAAGTTATTTAAGAATAAATTGGGGTCCAATGTGAACCAATATTATAAAGGACAATTCCAATTTAGCACATAAGACCCTGGAATGTGATGATAATAATTTGCCTGGCTGGAGTCAGAATGCTTTGCCTTAAAAAGCATCTGATAACCAAGACATTTTGTGGCAGCCTCCGACTCCCCTCCAAGTTGGGTTCTGTGCTATCATCCCTGGCATCTATTGAGTGGCTGCAAAAAGGACACAGATTATCATCTCCAAATTAATGGTATTCAGGGGCCCTTCTCCAATTGTGACACGGCGGAGCCCCCCACCTCTCGAGATAGCACTCTCCAAGATTTCCCAATTAACCGGAGCACTCAATATATAACGAAACAATTGTATTGCCAGAGTGTGAAAGAGACAGGTAATGGAGGCTGACACCACAAAGAGGAGCTAATTGAAAGGAACGGGAGTGCGTGACAGGGCAAGAGGTTCATGCTGATATTCAGACCAAAATGCTCCCAGATTGCATTGAAGGTTACTGGGGAAGGTGGAATCTGCTGCCCATCAGCGATATAAACCTGTACAGAAATATACATAATGTAATACATACATCATCGTGCATCAATATGCCTCCCATACCGCCTCATCTTTCAGTTCCACATAATCTCCTCCTATTACCCTCATCTTGTGCTGTATAGAGTTAGTCTGCAAATTGCGGTTCTCCCGTAGATGTGAAACTACAACTCCTAGCATGCAATGACAGTTTTAAGCTCTCAGGCCACGCATGCCCAGTGTTGTAGTATCAAAAATGTAGGCTAGCTTAGCAATGATGTACATGTGTGAAAAAAAGGTTTTGTTCATGCTGTACATATATGCCCAATATATTGCATTAATAGTGTATTCAGCAGCATTTCGAAAGGGGATTCAGAGGTAGTAGCTTCACCAAAGACCTCTTTTGCAAATAAAACAATACCAGTATTATAAATGGCACATGGTCATGGGGGAGTTTGGGGCCCAGGAACTTAAATCATAGTGCTTGGCAATGTAGCAATCCCCTATAGCCTTTACTTGATCTTGGATTTGCCCGCAGGGGAAAAGTGGAAACCCTCAGTGGGCCCAGTGTGAGACTGGGGAGCCTAGGGCCCACTGGTAAAGTTGAGTCTGAGATCTAACCCTATAACTAATGTACATGACTGCATATGCCTCTTACTCTTTGCTCTTGTTTTCTGCCTTGCCCAGGGACCGAGCAGGGATTTTATCTACTCCTCTGTAAGCCAGTCTGAGGCAAAGTGGACACCAGAGTATGGCACACCTGGGGTGCGTTTTAGGTGGAAAGGCAGAGAAAAACAGGCAAAAAGCAAGGAAGAGTGTAAAATTCCTGTGCAGTATGTGCAGTCATGTACAATAGCCGTAGAGTGGGCCCCAAGAGACAGCTCTACTGGCAGACTTCAAGAATAAGTTCCATTGGTGGGTCCCAAGAACCCATTCCACTAGTGGGCCCCAAGAATCAACTCTACTGGTGGGCCCCGGAATCAGCTCCAGTGGTGGGCCCCAAAAATCAACTCCACTACTCTGCCCTAAGAATTAACTCTACTGATGGGTCCTAAGAGTCAGCTCCACTAGTGGACCTCAAGAATCATCTCCACAGGTGGGCCCCAGAATCAACTCCAACTGTGGGCCCCAAGAATCAACTCTACTGGTGGGCCCCAAGAATCAACTCTACTGGTGGGCCCCAAGAATCAACTCTACTGGTGGGCCCCAAGAATCAACTCTACTGGTGGGCCCCAAGAATCATTTCCACTGGTGGGCCCCAAAAACAACTCCTCTGGTACCCCCCCCCCCCTTGTCCAGCACTGCCTGATCCTATAAAAAAAATATTGTCTAAATCTTCCTGCACTTTTTAGGTTTCTCAGTCCTCTCCTTGGTGGATCAGATGGCCCTACTGCAGAGCGCATGGATGGAAGTCCTGGTCCTGGGCATCGTCTATCGCTCATTACAGATGAATGATGAGTTGGCAGTGGCAGATAACTTCCTGCTGGGCAGAGAGCAGTGTCGCAGTTCGGGGCTTTTAAATCTCCATTCTGTTCTGCTTCAGCTGGTCAGGAAATATCGAAAGACAAAGCTGGACAAGGAAGAATTTGTCACCCTGAAGGCCATGGCTCTCGCTAACTCAGGTATCCATCAACCATCTGCCAGGCTGATACATAACACAAGACGATGGGGGTTGTTTATTGAAATGTAAGCATAGGAACACATTGAGACTCTTCACAACATGTTTGTGCCATATTGTTCTATGGTAGGACCATTCCAGCACTTAACTTTAAAGCCTTTAAGAGGATCCTCCTGACCTGTCTATTATAGTAAATCCTTGTGTTCCCTGTGATATAACAATTCTGCAGCCTCTTCTCTTATAACTCTGTGTTGTGCTGTTCCTCTGTTATTCCTCCTAGAAATATATTACTGAATCTGTCAGCTGGGTGTTACCAGTCCAGTCAAGGGGCGTGTCCCTGCACACACTGACTTTCAACACTAATCGGACAATGCCAGACTTTACAGAAACACACTCACAATGGATAACACCCATCTGACAGATTTAGTGATACATTTCTAGAAGGAATAACAGAGGAACAGCACAACACAGAGATATAAGAGAAGAGGCTGCAGAATTGTTATATCACAGGGAACACAAGGATTTACTATACCAGACAGATCAGGAGATGTCCCAGGTCCCCTTTAAAATGATTACTAATGATCCAGTCATCAGTGATCAGTGTTGTCTATGACCAAGCCCTTTGTCCTCAGAGCTCCTGTATAACTGAACTAACTGCACACACAGTATATGTTACCACATCTCTATGGAAAGTTAGTACCAATTTGCACTCAATATGCACGCGTGAAATTCTTTATATTTACAAATATGGTGTCCCCTGTGAGTACTATATGAGTACCAGAATACCCAAAAACAGAGAAAAATTGTAAATTACCTATACAATGCTTTATAGATGCAATCATTCAGTCTCCATTGCCATGCATCATCCAACAGAGCATGGCACAAAGGGAGTATGTGCCATAGAGGCTGTTATGGGGCACAGACCAGGTTGGCTTATTTAAAGGGGTTTTACCACGAAGTGAGTTCCTTACCTCTTATCTGCTCAGGAGAGAATATAAACAAAGCATGCTGAGTCACAAGGGAGAGGGAGTGAGCAGAGAGCGAGGAAGCAGGAAGCGTCTCTAAAGTTTACTCAAATAATAACATTACAACCAGTGGATTCTCTATACAGCAGACAGACTCATACACTGCACTTTCTCCCCAGCCCCTTGCAAGCTCCTTCATGTTCCCTGTCATCAGATAAGAAGTGCAAACACGCAAGCGCGGCCAGATCAGCTCCTATCAGTGTCCTGGTCATGTCTAATGTAAACTGTCAGGTAACTAACGGGGACTGAGTAATGCTGTAGCTCTCACAGGCTTCACTTTTTGTAATCACATATATTTAGAAAAGTGATTAAATGCCCATTTTCGGAGGATCCCATGTCAACATTACATCGTGGCAAAACCCCTTTAAATAGATAATGAGAACATGTGCTGTTACCTACATAACCTCCATGCAAACATATAGCCTCCTATAGTGTTATGGAAAGCACCAGTGGACAACATTAAAACCTTGTTTCGGCTTTGTACCACAGAACTGGCAGCATTGGCCATATAACTGAGGCTACTCATTGTTGCTCATTCAGCTGTCTTTGCTGGGGCAATCGGCCAGTTCATACACATTATCTTGAAGAATAGAATATTGCATTTTTTAGATTCTGGAGATAGGATGTTGATCCAGGGATTTATTCTGGAGCTGGGAAATAATTTTCCCTCTTGTGTAGGACAATTGGCTTCTGCCTCATAGGGATTTTTGCCTTCTTCTGGATCAACACTGTAGGATTATAAATTAGATTCCATAGACCTGTGTCCAACCTTTTATAATACCCTGTTTCCCTGAAAATAAGACAGTGTCTTATATTAATTGTTGCTCCTAAAGACGAGCTAAGACTTCTTTTTAAGGGATGTCTTATCTTTCCATGAACAAGAATTCACATTTACAGTTGAACAAAAATCCACATGTATTAATATACTGTAGTGATTTCATCACAAACATCAGCAGAAGCAGCCAAACTCTGAATTGCATAAAAACAAATGCACTATGTCTTATTTTCGGGGGATGTCTTATTTTCGGGGGAACAGGGTATGTTCCTGTGTTAATAGTGCAGAGTCCTTTAGAGTGGCTCTTTATTGCTGATCTGTACTCTAATAGGGTAAAGTCGTCTACAGAGGACCCATCCCCTATAACAGGGGTGTAAAACTGCGGCCCTCCAGCTGTTGGAAACTACAACTCCCATCATGCCCACTGTTATAGATTATATAAATGCATCATGGGAGTTGTAGTTTCCCAGCAGCTGGAGGGCTGCAGTTTGACACGTGTGCCTTATAATGTACAAAAAAAGATTCCCACTGGAAATGAGGATTTCCCATCTGATTTTTGCATTGTCAGTATCAGACAGCCATGATGGCTGCATTAGCCTCTGTAGAGGTTCTCTGCCCACTACTCTGGCTGCCTCCATCATTCTAACTTCTCTTACTATACCCATACATTCGCCCCTGATCTGTGAGACGCGAGTCACGAGATGATCCCACTGACAGCTGTCACAGGCTCTTACAAATAGACAGTGCTGTGTTATCGATGGCCGCCTCTTGGAGTCTGGCATGGCCAATCAATAATGTCCCGAGGTGTTTTGTGTGTGGGATGGATCGGAACAAAGGAGGGCAGGAAAGGGGGGCCCCCGCTCCTCGCAGAGTAAGCAAATGCTTTGAAGCCTGGAGCGATCCATGCAGCAAATGGATTTGCTTAATTTGGATTTGTGTCAGTTGCTTTATTTGGCTACAAACACTTTTTCCGTAACTTTGGATTTCAGTTTGTAGTCATAATGATCTGAGCTGGATACGGAATGGATTTTGTCAGGCAGCCCGATGTACAGATGTCCTACTTCTAAGTGCCCTCTTACATTAACCCCTTCCTTGCATTATAGAATACTAATAGGGGTTGATGCTATTCATTTATATGTAGTCGGTGCATTTTGCAATCACTGCCATGAGATCTGTTCTTAAATGGAAACATTCTCATTTACATCCAGAGGCTTTTGGGGGGTTTGACACTATGTAAAGTACCTTTTAAAGCTGGGTTGTAGTGCGGTATGAGCCGGCCTCAGAAAATGGGGAGAAGACCACAGTAAGGGTCTGTTCACACAGCATTTTTGGATACGGTTTTGATCCGAAAAACGTATTCAAAACTGCTGTGTAAAACGCATTCAACACATAGGTGCGTGTTTGAATGCGTTTTTATTGCAGCAGAAATGCACCCTATAGATTTTAATAGCGCGCCTGCTGCGTCTTTCAGATCAAGAATTGACAATAAGAGGCTGAAACCCTGGGAGTTGTTACAATTGTATGTGGTCTAGACAATTCGTTGTGATTTAGGCTAGGCTCATGCAAAATCTGCAATGAAGACAGGATATTTAATGTGAAATGTGAATGATTTAAAAAATAATTACAAAAAACAAATACAGAAAAACACTTTTTTTATGTTCACGTTGAAAAAAAAAAAAGTAAAAAAACTCTGCAATAATTTATATGTAAACTTAAGCTAGACAACCCAAAAATACAACTTCTCCCACATAAAAAAATCTTCATACAACTGTGTCACTGAAAAAATAAAAAAGTTACAACTGTTGATACGCAGCTAGGCAGAACAAAAAAAAAATGTAACAGATCTAAAAGACCCAAGTAAACACTCATCGGTGATCACTCATCTGAACGCCGATGCATGTTGTACATTGAAAGCAATGCAAATCACACTGCACATTGTTAAGTTATGTGTGGTTGGGTCCGTTTAGGGTCCTAAACACAGATCCAAACATGCATCTAAGAACGTATCCAAAAATGCCGTGTGAACGTACCCTTACACAGTTCTCACTGTTCATTTCTATAGGAGTTCTGGATATAGCCGAACAAGTGTGCTCAAGTATATTGAGAACGCCCATAAAAACTAATAGGGAGAGCTGCGCAAGCACGGCCTTATCCCCGTTCTCTGGAACCGGCTCATACAGTTGATTGCAAAAGTCTTTAAACCCCTTGAACTGTTCTTCATTTTTAAAGGTTACATCCACAAACGTATTTTATGTGATAGAGCAACACAAAGTAGCGAGTATTTGTGAGTTGTAAAGAAAGTGATACGTGCTTTCCCAAATTTTTGAAAATTAAAAAAACTGAAAAGTATGATAAGCATATGTATTTAGCTTCCTCTACTGCTGTACCCCTAGATAAAATCCAGTGTGGCCAATTGCCTTTAGAAGTCACCTAATTAGTACATAGAGCACATCTGTATGTAATTTATTCTCAATATAACTACAGTTGTTTTGTGAAAGCCTCAGATGTTTTTTAGAGAATATTAGTGAACAAACAACAACGATGAAAACTAAGGAATACACCAGACAGCACAGGAATAAAGTTGTGGGAGAGTGTATTGCAGGGTTATGTTTTAAATAAAAATAGCCCAAGCTCTGAACGTCTCACAGAGCATCGTTCAATCCATTATCTGTAAATGGAAGGAGTATTGCTCACCTACCATGACATAGCCATCCATAAATCAAAAATGGTGGCCTCTCCTTGTGCTGGCGCCTCCATCTTTGTCGAGTGTTGGCTGCATCCTCTGCAGTGATTGGAGAGCCAGTCCTTCTGCATCTGGACCTAGTCCTTTTCTGCTCTCAGTGTCTAATATCTAGTGGGCCACATAAAATGGCATGTCAGACCGCATTCAGCTGCCAGGCCTTGAGTCTGACATGTGATTTAGACTGTTTAATCCCTTAAAGCGGTTGTCTCACTACAAGGATTGCTTTTTATGCTAAAGATCTTGCAAAAACAAGTCACTTTGCAATATGTGTCCATTAACAGAGTCCTACCTATTCTGAGATATCCCCTCGTGCATCAGCTCTTCAGGTTGTTATAGCTACAGACCTGTTTGGTGTCTCCTGATAGGCTGTCAGCACTGGTCGTTATAGCTACAGACCTGGCTTCTACTGCAGCCTAGTGGAAGCCAGTAAACACGCCCCTGAATTCAAAGTGAAACCAAGAAAACTGGATGAATCAATGTAGTGAGACAACCCCTTTAAGTACCAGGCCTGAACAGACCTTAATCACCCGCTAATTTTTTTTTGGGTTCTGCCTAGCTGCGTATCAACACATGTAACTTTTTTATTTTTTCAGTGACACAGTGGTATGAAGATTTTTTTTATGTGGGAGAAGTATTTTTGCGGTGTCTAGCTTAAGTTTACATATAAATTATTGCAGAGTTTCTTTTTACTTTTTTTTCAACAGAACATAAAAAATAGTGTTTTTCTGTATTTGGTTTTTTTTTGTAATTATTTTTTAAATCATTCACATTTCACACTAAATAACCTGTTTGCATTGGAGTCTTCACTGCAGATTTTGCATGAGACTGGCTTAAGTCACAACGAATTGTCTAGACCACATACAGTTGTAACTACTCCCAGGGTTTCAGCCTCTATTTGTATTAAACAAGAATAAACAAGAATACTCTCATTCACTGACAGCAACAAGAAATACATTTTAACCTCAGTTTTTGGAAAGTTGACACTTTCATATATGAGATGCTTGTATGATGATAACACACACAGACATATTATGTGTTGTACATGGTATAGTATATGTAAGAATTATATCACTTGCCCAATTATTAAAGGAATTAGAGGTAATTCTCACCTATCTAGTGGATAGGGTAACACATAGGTACAGCACATGAGACTCCCCAAGGTCAGAACGGGGGTCCCCACTTCCACAAGACAGCAGATAGGTGGGGCAGTCAAACACTGACTCTGCCTCTACATTCACTGACAAAATTAGCCAAGCACATGGGTCGTACCTTACCTGATCTAGCAGTTGTCAAATATACAGTGGACAGGTAGTTGTAATTGCTTCCCACGTGAAATGACAAATCTGAAGAATTAACTTACACTTTTAAATTGTGCTGTTTCTCTGTTAATCCTCCCAGAATTTTCTGAATAAACTGACAAATGGGTGTAACCCGTTGGGGGTTCAGCCCTGCACAGTCGTACACAGATTTGTAGAGAAATTGATAATAGGGTAACACCCAGTTGTCAATTTATTGAGCAATGCAATGCAAAGATACAAGAAAAGTTGCTCTGGAGTTGTTGTTTTGTGGGGCGTACAAATATTTACTAAAACAGCGAAGTAAAAAGAGCTCAGAGCGGGCCTGCACAACACAACGGACTGCAAAGGTTTCTGTCCGGTTTAGAGGCGTTCCTGGGCAATACAGGGGCATTCCCAGGCAATTTTGGCCCCCAACTCCTGCCAAATTGTGCAGATCTGGTTGAGAAAATTTCCCTAAATGCCCTAAAGTTAACCATACAAATGAGATTTTGTTGAGCCACAATACAGCTGATTGTTGGTGTAAATGATCCCACCAGCTGCAATCTCAGGAGCAGTGAAAAAATAAAACACCTGCCCTGCACCTGCACAAAATGGCAAATGAGCTCTCTGTTATGTCATACGCTACTAGTAGCTAAAACATTCAATCTGCAAATCACATTCTTGGCAGCAATAATCTACTGTCAGCCATTGTGAACAGTAAAATTCTGGTTTGGGCAGATAGTAATCCAGTTTATTCCAATTAAACTGCAAATCACTGCATGCACTGCACTAATACATGTAAGAGCAGTACAGGACATGTAGTACCGCACTGTACTGTAGAGAGGTGTTACCAGACCGCCAATCACTGCATGCACCTCACTAATATATGTAAGAGCAGTACAGGACATGTAGTACCGCACTGTACTGTAGAGGCGCTACTAGACTGCCAATCACTGCATGCACCTCACAATACATGTAGAGCAGTACAGAATTAGATCGCACTGTACTGTGAGAGGTGCTATAGACCACAATCATACAGCCCTCACTAATACATGTATAGAGCAGTACAAGACATGTAGTACCGCACTGTACTGTGAGAGTGTTACCAGACGCCATCACTGCATGTACCTCACTAATACATGTAAGAGCAGTACAGGACATGTAGCATCGCACTGTACTGTAGAGAGGTGTTACCAGACCGCCAATCACTGCATGTACCTCACTAATACATGTAAGAGCAGTACAGGACATGTAGTACCGCACTGTACTGTAGAGAAGGTGATACTATACACCAATGACTGCATGCACTGCACTAATACACGATAATTGTTTGGATCTTCTATCAATCACATGAGCCACAGATCAGCGGTGTCTGGGACATTGTATGGTGAGAAATGAATGGAACAAACGTAATCCTTGTTTACTGCATTTGCTCTATTTTGCAGGCAGTATACACTTTTCATGAGGGATACAAAAAAGTGGTAGACCCTGCTACTGTGTCCCACACAGAAAGTGTATACACCCAGCAAACAGAGCAGATGTAGACCACATAGGACTACATTTGTTCTTTTAATGTCTATGCAAGGCTGTCTTACAGCATTACGGCCCCGTGGGCATAGCAGTGCAGTGGGCCCTGTCCAAATACATGACATCACACCAGGCCATGGCTCGAGTCATTCCCAAACATGAAACCGCATGAGGCTATGCCTCTAACCTGTCAGGAGGCAGGTGGTGGGTCCGCTGGGTCACCGTGAGAGATGACAATAACTACACCAGGGAGCGGAGTCTAAGTAGCCCCCCAGCATTCACCAGAGCCCAGTGTGGCTACTCGCGGTGACAGCCGAGGTGCCAATGAGGTATAAAGGAAGCAGGCAGAGACATGGTCGGGTCACAGGCAAAGAGGTCAGGGCGGGCGGCAGGCAGAGAGTAGTCAGTAGTCTGTAAGCAGGGGGTCAAAACCAGAAAAACACAATAAACAGGCTACAAGGTACACACGCAAATCACAGACACCACCAATCTGGCCGAGAAGATGGGGAGATGTCCTATTAAGGGTGGAGATGAGAGGTGATAGGACGTCAGAGGCATGCTTGCCCTGTTAATCTTAAAGAGCCACCACACGCGTACCCTAGGCACGAACAGGAGGGGTGAGGAGTACAAGAATGGAGAGAGATGAGTGCCGAAAGGAGCGGGGTCAAGGGACATGAGCGCACCCACGGTCCGGAGTAGTGCACATCATGACTTAACCACCCCCAAGCACACCTGTATCATCAAGCCACCTACATTGGGACACCCTGCTCATGTCTTGTAGGCCATCCGTAGTCCACAGCACTAAAGGAGACACAGGGAGCTGATGGCTCCCTGCTCAATCATGGTTTTTAACTGTTTGTATATCTTAGGAACACACAAACAATTAAATAAACAGTGCTGATCCAGGGATGCAGGGCTTATGTTCAAATTTCCTGGAACATAAATTTACCACTTGGGGCCTCTATGCTTATGGGGCCCCTGGGCAACTGCCTAGTGTGCCCAATAGATAAGATGTGTCTATAGACAGCTATGTTGCAGTATCAGTCGGAGTACCTTCTTATATGGTACCCTAATGGATACCGCGAGCGTAATCAATAACATGGAGTGAACCTAGCCTTATAATACAGCGTCCACCGCTGTGATGACATTGGAGCAATTTCTGACATTCTCTAGTTTTATGCTGTCTACATTTAGGACAGCAAAAATATATTAAGTTACACATAATGGGAGAATTTTAAGCCAAAGTGGAAATCATGGTAGTTCGGTGGTTAGCACTGCGGTCCTGGTTTCGAATCTTCAAGTAGTTTGTATGTTCTTCCTATGCTGGGTTGGGTATCCTCCTGGTTCTCCGGTTTCTCTGGTTTTCGCTCCAAAAAACATATAGATAGGTTAGTGTAGAAATGAAATTGTGAGACTTAGTAGAAACAGGGACAGATGTGCATGTTACATCGCTCTGTACATCGCTACAGAATAAGTTGGAGTTATATAAGAAACAACTCAATTTTTTGAGTAAGTAATGTCTCATTTTTTGTATGTGTTTTGTTTGTAAATTGTTAAGTGTAGGGACTTGCAAGACATGAGGACCGTTGACACCGGTTGCGAGCTTGTGTACCGGGGCCCCTGTACCAACTAATACCTCACATTTAAAATGTTTCCAGTATGTCATATTTTTTATCTGCCCAAGAATGCTGGGGAGCGGAGGGTGTCTGTGTTTTGTGCTGGACACCCAGAAAGTGCTGGGCAGCCCACCTAATCTAATAGTATGGGCGTCACTAGTAGGTTGTAAGCCAGCATGGTGCACCACACGTATCTGTATTTTGGGCACCCTTTTGTATCGTCTTATCTATATGCAATTGTAGTACCAGCAACCACCCCCTTCATGCACTGAGTCTGTGTGAGTGGTTGTCTTATTGGTATTTTTGCATTTGTGCAATCTCCCCATGCATTATACTGCGGCTTTTCTGCATGCTGGTGTGAACAGGTATTAAATTAATGTGCAGTTTTTTTTATCATCTAATTGTTCCCCTAGCAGTGGGGATATGTGAGCTGCTTCTCAGCAATTAGCTGCACCTGTTAATTTTTCCCAGGTAGCATAGGGGCCATTGTTGCCTGCTACTGGGTTCAGTCTAGTCCAGCCATTGAGCTGTGAATATGGCCCAAAAAATTGTTGTGTTTTTTGAGTAAGTACTGTCCCATTTTTTGTATGTGCTTTTTCTGTAATCTCTGTACATCGCTGCAGAATATGTTGGAGCTATATAAGAAACAACTCAATATTGACATAATGTATATCGGAAAGTATAGAAAGCTGTCCGTGGCCATCTGCCTTGCAGCTGTAATTGTGTCTTGCCGCGGGAGTGATTACTGCATGTACAACCACAAGACTGATCATCTCATAATTAAATAATCCATCAGCCGTATTGATTAGTGAATTTCTAATGCTTTGCTCTTTAAATCAGTTGTCCTCCTCCTACTTATTACAAGAAAAGTAGGTGGAAAAGATTAAGGGACAAATAATGGAAAGGTAATAGGAAGTGAAACATGGGGGATGGGTAAATGTAAATTTAATTTATCCTATGACACCAGCGCATTAAAGGTTATGTCCACCTTTGCCAGTTACTTTTTTAAGTGCTTCAGCTCATCTACAATAGAACATGAAGAAACTTTGCAGAAAGTCTTCATAAGAAAATATCGTTATCATTTTGTGTCTACAGTGCCCATGCAAACTTATGTGTCTGCAAGGTAACATACCACAAATATACTGTGTGGTGTCTGATCATGCGGGCATATCTATGCTCTTTTATCTGCCCCCTATTTATTGCTACTATACAAAATATATGTTAGAAAGAAATGGTGGACAATCTGAAGGAGAGTACAGGATCAGGCTTTGTCTTCTCTTACCGTACTATGGAGATGCATTGGTCTGTTTCAGATACAAAATGGCAGGAAATTGTGAATAAAATTGCTTAATTTTTCCATTTTAGATTTATTGGACCAATAAAAAAATGTTTGCAAAGGTGGACAAGTCTTTTAAAAACCTTTCTAACACCTCCCATCGGTTTTAAAAGTCTTTTAAAACCGATTGCCACTATTTCATTTCATACCTTCTGTATCCAGCTCTCCAGCTCTGTGTGCTCAGAAGGGGGCGTGTGTGATTTGTTTGAATTGCATATCATGTGGCCCAGCAGTCTGACATCACCAGGCCTTTCCTCTCTGTAGTCAAAGAAAGGTCTATTTATGTAAAGAGCTGCGAGTAGCTGAGAGGTAAAGTTTTTGCCTCCAGGTACAAGGGTCCTGGGTTCAAATCCCTGCAGGAACTAAACCTGTGGATTTTATTTCTCTTTATCAATAAACATACCTCATTGAGGTTTCTTTTTTTATTCATTTGCACTGTTTGACTAATTACTAAGGAGTACAGAGGACGGGAGTAGAGTGACAGCACCTGGGTTTAAACACTCAGTAGCTGCCTAACAGGAGAAGTGATGTCTGAGCATGTGCGACCAGGACTGAGGAGCTCTCTGTCCTGGTCGTATCCCCTGGAGACGAGCTGTAAACAATGGATCACTAAAGGAGCAGCTAAAACAAAAACGGTGCAGAATTTGTAATAATAATGAATGGTGAAAATGTGTGTTGTTTCATTTTCAAGCTTCCCACGTCAATTTTACTTCGTGGCAAAACCCCCTTTAAATCCTCATAAGCAGGGGCGTAGCTATAGACAGTGCAGAAGTAGCAGCTGCTACCGGGTCCTGGAGCCTTAAGGGGCCCAAGGGACTCTCTACTGCATAAGGAGATATCAATACTATAAATGGCACCTGGTTGGTGGGGGCCCTTTTATGGATTTTTCACTCGGGCCCCAGAGCTTTAAATTACGCCTCTGCTCATCAGGATTTGTTACTAGATGGGAAGTGACTAGCTACTGAAAATCCTAGGAAAAGGTGCAGGGGGCCACATATTACCTTTGTAGCTACTGTTGAATGAATGGGCAAAGATGTAACATATGGCTTGGTCAAGTAAGACCCTCTCTTTCTTTGTGGATATTCATCTACGAGATGTCTTCAGTGTTGGACTGGGGCGCATGGGGTCCACCAGTGGAATTTTAATCTGGAGGCCACATGTAGAGTTGATTCTGTGGCCACCTTACATCTACCATACATACTTAGCCTTTTTCATTTTGCCTCTTTTTCTTTGCCTTTCTGCCTCTCCCAAACATGTATATGCAGTTTAAAAGAAACTCCAGGTTTGCCATGTTCAGAGGCCCATCGGGAATCACCTCTGTGGACCAGTCCAAGCCGTCCTTTTTCCAGGCTCCTTTTTTTCTATGTGAACATACCCTTTAAGGACTTTCCAATCTCAGAGATGTATGGCATATTGATAGGATATGTCATAAATATCTGCTTGATATATCTCCCTCCCTAATTTAAGAACAGGACGCGATATTTTCCGAGCAGAATAGAGAAGTGACCGCACATGTCTTGGCACTCTCCATTCATTTCAGTGATAATTCTCAATACAGTCAAGAATTCCAATAGAAAAAAATAAAAATTGCCACAGCCACCTCTCCGTTCTGCACAGAAAAGTTTGGGGGCTTGTTCTTAATGTTGATGCAGGTTCCAGAGGTGGGACCCACAGCTACCAAACATTTAGGCATATCCTATCACTATACCAACAACTACAAAATGTCCACATAATAATTTGAAGAAATGTTTTTTAAACCAACATTTCCTCCTGACTGCTACACACTTGGGTACATTACTGGTGAGATGGAAACTATGGGTGGCATGTATGATTTTTGGCACCCAGGCGTCATTTTTTGTGTGTGCGCAGTAGTAGTGTAGAATCAGCCTGAATCTATGAACCTGTTCTACTGCGGGTCATAGATTTAGCACTTTCTAGCTACTAAGCGACACTTCTGGCTCAGGTAAAGAACTTTTAGGCCATGTTCACACGGCTTATTTCGCAACGGATTTGCAGCCATATTTACGGCCGCAAATCCGTTGCGAAATCAGTTACAAACAAGTAACTGGCCCGTTTTACATTGATTTTAATGGGAAATACGTGTCGTCGTTCAGACGACACTTATTTCCGTTCCGGATTGCGGCCGCAATTTAAATGTGCATGTCAATTATTTCCGGACGGATTCACCAACTATAATGAATGGGGATGGTGAAGCTGTCGGGAAATCAGTTCCAAATACGTGCCACACTTAGTGGCACTTATTTGAAACTGATTTGCACCTGATTTCGGAACGTATTTACGATCGGCAATCTGATGTAAATACGTTCTGAAATAAGCCGTGTGAACATTGCCTTAAAGTGCTCTACCTGTTCCAGCAGTAATGAGCCTCGTTTAGTTGTACTAACGCTATAACTGTGTAGCTTCATACAGTTGTAATGCGACACGACTCCAGCACCGCCCGATCTCAGGCACATTGCAAAGTGCCGCAAGCGCTCTATTATTTGCCTGATACTGGAGTGCACGCCAGTTTTCGGGCTGCAAAGATGCCAGAATTCTGGCGCAGCCCAATTCATACATGTCGCCCTAGAAGTTCTTTGCACATCACATGGGGTCCTCAAACATTTCTATAGTTCAAAACATGATATTAACATTACCAATGCCCTCCTGCAAGGATCAGCTCCAGTTTATTAGCACTTGTTCTATGGAATATATGGCCATCTGTTGAGTGATCATGTAAATCATGTGCGATATATATAATATTGAACATTGTGTCCTCCAATGTCAGTTTGGAGTTTATATTGAAACCTATATCTGTCCATTCATTCAAGTTTTAGTCTATTATTATGCTGTATTTGAATTAAGATTTAATATATATATATATATAAATATATATATATATATATATATATATATACATATATAGCATATAGTATGTTTTTGACAATGACACATATCAATATAAGATCCCGTGTTTTATTGATTGTTGTAATTTGGTTGTGTTAAATAAAGTTTATCAAAATTTGGCCAAATCACCATTGGTCAAATATGGATATTCCCTCCCTTTCCTTTCAAACGACTATTACCATTGCCTCTGTTATTTTAAATATTTTAGTTTTTTCACTAGTCCCTTTATGCCACAAATATGGACCTAAGGTCGGAAACGCGTCGGTTTTGGAGCCAGGTGCCTGATGTTTACCCTTTTGATACTTTTTTAACTAATAGCAAATAAAGTTTTGAAGTTTGTCTTCGGGTGTGCAGGATTATACACCTTTTTTCCCTGATCATGTAGACCTCAGTACTTCAGCTACTGACAAAATGGACTGAAGTGCATCACAGTTTGGACCATTCAATAATGAAGCATTTTATTTTAGGGGCAGATGTTTGAACGTTCTTCTTTCTCTTTCTCTCAGATTCCAGCAGCATTGAGAACGTGGAGTCTGTTCTAAATCTCCAAGATCGTCTTCATGAAGCCCTACAGGACTACGAGAGGGAACACCACGCTGAGGATCCCCACCGATCCGGCAAACTTCTCATGACTTTGCCACTACTCCGTCAGACAGCAAATGAAGCTGTTCGCACCGTCTGCCAGATCCGGCTGGAGGGTAGAATCCCCATGCACAAACTTTTCTTAGAAATGCTTGAGGCCAAGATGTGACTGTTTAGGCTCCACAAAAAGATTGAGTTGTTGAACCTACGTATGTGGACAACATGCACCAAAAAGTATCTGCAGACATTGATTTTAGACTAACTATAGTCACAGAATTCATCTCCAGGAGTCATACTGGAAGATACTCTGATTGGTGCTACATAGGACCACAGTCGATCACTGTGTACAGGATATCCATCCGGACCATAGCAACTGTGTATGGTCCAAGTCTTAGATAAGGATAACTTCTAGAAGGACAGGTGATCATATGCACATTTCCTTGCATCCGTATTTAGATATGAGGTGTAGTATGCAAATTCTAGCACTGTCAGGTGTCAAAGAGCAAATCCTGTCTTATGGTCGATGAGCTACGGGCCGGGCCACCAGAATTTACAGCTATACAAAACCGTGCTTTGTGTCTTGCTAGGTTTCCATTCTTTGTTCATGTTCATTGTATGTGTCCAATAATGCAGTTTATATAATATATTGAAAGAAATTGTTTCATCAGTTCTATTGCTATGTACAGAAAGATGTGTAAAATAGAAAAAATGGTGCACAAATTAAGAACAAAACAAGCTCAGCTTCAGTTTCTACAACTGTTATCTCATTGCTTAAAAATACCAAAAATTGATAAGACCACGGCAAAAAAGGGAAGGACCTCCCCGGTGTTATCTGAGGTTCCCGGGGGGCCCCAAAGGGGCGGGCCCCCTTTGATTCTTGGGCCCATCCCGGGACAAGGTTTTTTGGGGTGCCCTGGGCAAGTACACCAATGGGTCCACCCCCCCCCACCCCTCACTCCCCCCAAAAAAATCGCCCCCCCCCCCCTAATTCCTCTACCCTGCCCCGGGTCCTGCACAATTTTTCTGCTATTCCCATAGCTCCACCTTCCTCAGCGTCACTGCACAATGACAAATTTTCTTTTCAAAATCGCCCCCCCCTATGCCAAGAATCCCCCCTAAATAACAGTCCCCAAATAACCCACCGATACATGGAGCAAATCTCCCAGACAAATGTTGTTACTAAAAAACCAAGACCCAAAATATTACTACAAAAGGGTAAAATAACCTGCCAACCCTAAACCAAAAGCAAACCCCCAATGTGCCCATCCGTCACGGGTCTGATTACATTACCACCGCCAACAGTGAAAAATAGGGGTAGTATATTGTAGTAGTCTGCAGACAATAAGTGTTACACTGCAGTTACTTTGGGGACTCAAAAAACGTTTTTTCTGATCGCGCTTTCCCTTTCCCTTTTTTCTCCATCCCGGCCCCCTTTCATGCTGATTCCCCGGCAATACTCGCCCTGAGGATTTTGGCACAAATATCTTAAAATCCTCCTTTTCCCACAACCCCTTTACTTTTAGGTAAAAAGTCCCCCATAGACGGGTACATAATCCCTCAGTTAGACAGTAATATGTTCCCCTCAGTTAGACAGTATATAGAAATGCCCTCTCAGTCAGGCAGGTATATGTATAATGTCCCCCTTTAAAAAGGGATATAAATATAGGGGGCACTCAGGGAGGTTAAAAAATATATGGTCATCTCCGGCAGGTTATAGATATAAAGGTCACCTTTGGGCAGGAATAACATAGGGGGAACCTCGGCAGTTTTAAAATAAAATTCCGGGTTCACTCAGGGAGGTTTTATAGCTATAGGGGCTCAGGCAGGGATATAGTGGCACCCGGCAGTATATAACTAGGGGCCCCAAAAGGGCTATAGGGGCTCAGGGAGGCGTAAAGGGGCTCAGGCAGGCATAGGGGGGGGACAGGGGAGGGGTATGGGGCAACAGGAAAAAAGGGGCCCAGCAAAGACCGGTCAATGGGCCCAGGGGAGGATATGGGGGCCACAGGGCCCAAGGGGCCGTATGGGGGGGGGGCCACAGCAGGCATATGGGGGCCCAAAGGCACTAGGGGCCACAGGCACATAAGGGGGCCACAGGCAGGGATATGGGGGGAAAGGGAGGTATGGGGGCACAGGGAGGGTATGGGGCACAGGCAGGTTTTTGGGGCCCCAGGCAGCTTTTAGGGGGCCACAGGCAGGCATATGGGGCCCCAGGGAGGCATTATAGGGGGGACAGGCATATATGGGGGACACAGGGAGGCAGTTTTAAAAAAAAAAACTTTTTCTACCCTTTCCCGCTTCCCCCCGGCCCCCCCCGGCCGCGGGGCCTCCGGGGCTCCTCGGGGGCACAGCCTATATTGGCTGTGCGCCCGAGGTGAGGGGACTTGCGATTGAATCACTCCGCCCCCGGCCGCTGAGGGGGCCACGGACCCGGCGGGTCCTCAGGCCCCATTAGGACCCGGCGGCCCCGCTGTGTCGGCCCTGCGGGTTACCGAGGATCCAGCATCCCGGACGGGGCCACACTGTCTGCGGAGCAGGGAGCGCTTTTCTCTCTGCTCCCAAAGCTTTCCCCCCCCAAGAGGTGCCGCGCTTCAGGCCCCTGGAGCGGGCCCGGGGCCCGGCGACGCGGGGCCCGCCTGCGCCCCTTAGGGACAGGCAAGGTAGGCCCTAGGCGTCGCCACCTCTGCCTACCCTCGTCCCCCCTCTGCTTGGGGCCCCCTTACAGCTACTATTCATAAGGGGACTCCAACAAAAATTTAAAGGGGTTGTCTCACTACAAAAGGGTTGCTTTTTATGTTAAAAACTTGCAAAAAAGTCACTTTGCAATTTGTCCTAAAAGTGCCTAAATTTCCCAGATATCCCCTCTTGTATGGGGCATCACTCCTCAGTTCCATAGCTACAGACCTGTTTAACTCTTATATAGGCTGCAAACACTGGTTTCCCATAGCTTAGACCTGGCTTCTACTGCAGCCTAACAGAAGCCAATAAACACGCCCCCCGATTTTAAAATGAAAAAACCCAAAAAACGGATGAGGTAAATGAATCAAATTTAGGAGACAACCCCTTTAAGCAAAATTTACTCTTCGTATTCTCCCGTTGAAAACCACGTCATCCGTTGTGAATATTTTACATGCTTATTTCATATGGATTTAGGGTATTTTTTTCCAGTCAGAAATGAGTCCCATTCATCTGTATGGGGTTTTGGACGTGGATCCACATTAATAGCCACATGCAAATGTTTTGGGATACGTTTTACATAATGTTTTTAGCCATCCCCATTGACATCAGTAGTAAATTTCCATGTGTTTTCCTCGTGAATTACGACCAAAGAATGAACATGTTCATTCAAGTTTTTTTTATTGCGTATTGGTTTTGAAAACCGACCGTGGGAAATGCGCATTGTATGAACTATAACCCGTATTTTCTATTGTGGTCAATGGGGGTTTACTTTTGGTTTTAGACAAGTATTTCATGTCAGAACCCGCTTTTGGGTTCGACGGAATACTCATCAGTGGGACATAGCTAACGCACATACTGTATATGACTCTTTCTTTCTACCTCTCTATCTCTGCCTGTCTTCATGAAAAGTAGCCCCAGGCGTGCCAAGCCCAGGAGCCCACTGGGGGTTTCCCCTGCTCCCATGTGGGCCTAACCGGCATCATTTGTAGCATCTTACTGGTTTCCAATACAAAATGTTACTGACCACCTAACAACAATGATAATGGGACTAACCAGGGCTGGACTCCCTCTCTCTTCAAGGACCCCAAAGCTCCTGCCTTTATGGTATGCTCACGCTCACAGTTACTGTCAATGACCTTCCTATCAAAATCTAATCAAGCTGACCAAGAGTGATCCCCAATGCGTAATTTACATGCGTCTTCCTGATGCGTCTTTTGGATCCATTCAAAGAATTGACATGTCAATTCTTGATCTGAAAGATGCAGCAGACGCCCTATTTAAAACTATAGGGAGCGTTTCTGCTGCATCAAAAACTCATCCAAACACGCAGCACACTTTGGGTGCGTGTTGGATGCGTTTATGCAGTGCTTTTAAATAAGTTTTTTGGATCTGAAAAACGTATTCAAAATGCCGTGCGAACATACCCTAAGGGTATGCTCACATGGCGTACATAGGCGCATACTGTACGCGCCGCAGAACGCTGTGTGTTTTGGAAGTACGCGCTTCCCTTCTTTATCACGGCGTTAATCCAAAAAATGACATGTCACTTCTCTCCCTGGGAGTACAAAACGAGCGCATTGTATGCCGGAGGAGATAAGGCGTAATTCATAGTTCTCTATGAGAGCTATGAATTACCATAATTGCGGTACGCATTTCGCCGTGTATAAAGCGCAAATACAAGGCGAAATGCGCACCGCGTGAACATACACTAAGAGGGGAAATCCTGTGGATGAGTAAGTGAAGTGAGGGGGTCCCATCTATAGAGTATTTTAGGTATTCCGATCCTGGAGCTCTAAGAGAACCCTGTTCTTGTAGAGGACAGGAAATATGAACCAGGTTTCCTAGCCTGTGCGTGAGCACTGTCTGCAAGGGCCCCAATCATCGGTGAAGGAGGAAATAACACACACGAATATACAAATATTAAAATTAAACAAAAAAAAATGCTCCCCTGATTATCTTCATTCCATCACTCACTCTCTAAACATAAGTGGACTATGAAATGTGAAGCATTGAAAGCACATCCTCCCAGGCCTCCTGAAACAATAAGGCTTCCCATTCCTCATATGTACCACTAGCTTAAATACTACTGACTTATTAAAACTGGTAAATCAAGCTCTCACTTGTGGAGGAAATTGTTATAGTACCACTGTCCAAGAAAAATTCTTTAGCAGGACGAGTGCTATTTTAGCTTTGGGTTTGTTAATAAAGGACCTAAGGATTTGAGGGACTTACGGAGGAAAAGAAGACCTGAGATGTAAAGTAAAAACCTTCGGTGATAGGTGCAGAACCCTTAAAATAGGAGATAAATCCACTTGAAAGTCTTCTGCATGACCAGGAATATGAATCAGAAGGTCAGGTAACAATAGGGGATAAAATGTGAAAGCCTCTTATGTGATGCTGGTCTGGCCTATCTTTTATGCGCATGTCTTCGCGAAGCAAAGAAATGGTGCATCAGCTTAATAAATAACATTTTATGCTACTGATTCTGGTGCTGATAATCTCCCTACTAGAAACAGGCATATGAACAAACCAAGGAATGTTAGGGTCACCCTTGTATGGATTCAATTCTTGGCCTCCGAATTTAACACTTGCATGCAAGGATCTTCCCGCTGGCTGGTGGTTTTGCCAAGAAAATCCTTGTTGACCTAGCTTGTCCATAAAAATTCTATTCTAAATTCTTTATTTCAAACTTCGCAGATGCTTTAGCGTTACATCGACATGTTTTATTTCCCCTTCTGCAAAGTTTAAAATAAAGTTATCATTTACAGTTGAAACCAGAAGTTTCCATACACTATATAAAAAGCCCCATCTGCATGTTTTTCTCACTATCTGACATGAAATCAGAATAAACCTTCCCCGTTTTAGGTCAATTAAGAACCAAAATTATTTATATTTGCCAAATGCCAGAATAATAATAGAGAATTTTTAAGGCATTTTTATTACTTTCTGCAAAGTCAAAAGTTTCCATACATTTCATTAGTATTTGGGAGCATTGGCCTTAAACTGTGTGACTTGGGTCAAACGTTTTGGATCTCCTTCCACAAGCTTCTCACAATAGTTGGTAGGAATTGTGGCCCATTCCTCCTGACAGAACTGGTGTAACTGAGCCATGTTTGTAGGTTGCCTTGCTCGCACCTGCCTTTTCAACTTTGCCCATAAATTTTCAATAGGATTGAGATCAGAGCTTTTTGATGACCACTCCAAAACATTGACTTGGTTATCCTTAAGCCACTTTGTAACCAGTTTGGCAGTATGCTTCAGGTCATTGTCCGTTTGGAAGACCCATTTCCGCCCAAGCTTTGCTGCCACACCCATGTTTCACAGTTGGGATGGTGTTCTTAGGCTTTCAAGAGTCTCCCTTTTTCCTCCAAACGTAGCAATGGTCATTATGGCCAAACAGTTCAATTTTAGTATCGTCAAACCACAGGACATATCTCCAAAAATGTAGGTCTATGTTCCTGTGTGCATTTGCAAACATTAATCTGGCCTTTATATTTTTTTTGGGGGGGTAATGGCTTCTTCCTGGCAGAGTGGTCTTTCAGCCCATGTTGATACAGTACTCGTTTCACTGCGGATAATGACAGAATCTTACCAGCTTCCGCAAGCATCTTCACAAGGTCTTTTGCTTTTGTTCTTGGGTTGATATGCACATGTCGGACCAAAGCACATTCATCTCTCAGACACAAAACCCGTCTCCTTCCTGAGCGGTATGATGGCTGGACATTCCCATCTCGTTTGTACTTGGGTATAATTGTTTGTACAGATGAACGAGGCACCTTTAGGTATCTGGAAATTGCACCCAAGGATGATCCAGACTTGTGCAAGTCCATAATTCTATTCCTGATATGTTGGCTGATTTCTTTAGACTTTCCCATGATGTTACAAAAGCAGTGTGTTTACATCTACAGGTGTGTCTCTAACGCATGTTTCCAATAAATCAGAAGCTTCCAAAGACATGACATCATCATATGGGCTGTCCCAAATTGTTTAAAGGCAGAGTAATCCTAGTGTATGTAAACTTTTGACTTGCAGAAAGTAATAAAAATGCCTTAAAAAATTCTCTCTCTCATTATTCTTAAATTTGGCAAATATAAATAATTTTGGTTCCTAATCGATCTAAAACGTTTAAGGTTTATTCTGATTTCATGTCAGATAGCGAGAAAAACATACATATGGGGCTTTTTACATAGAGTATGTAAACTTTAGCTTTCAACTGTATATGGACAAGCTGGATCAACAAGAATTTTTATGTTAGAAACAGGTACAGTCTACTCATAAATATGGTGCAATTTAGGAAAATTTCACCAATGTACTTGTGCTATTGCATGGTATTCATCACACTAATGTATCTTCCCCAACGTTAGTGCTCTAGGTAGAGCTTTTGCCACCTGGGGTGCTCCACCTAATGATGGTGCAAGCAATTCGGGCTGGTGGTGCCCAATGAGTTGCTATAGCAGAGAGATTCTTTTTTAATCTGGGAGTGTTCCGAGTCCTCACCTTCATTACACAGAGGGTAAATGCCTAAAAAGAGACTCAGCCCATGCACACAACTCCCTCTGCCGACCCCAGGCTAACCACTGCCTGACATCCTGAATTATTCGTACCATCTACCTCAAACCCTATATTCCATAGGTGTATCCTGAAGGTCGTAGGCTTTGATGCAAAATGTGTCCAATCCCAGGTACCATGTATAATCTCTTGTTCTAGTCTCTTCATATTGGGGCAGTAGAACTTTCTGGGACCCCTCAGGCTCCAAGACCAAGGTGTGTCAGCAACCCTTGTACTCCCTAGTTATGTCCCATTTGCATTTCCTTGGGGGAACTGTACACCGCCTTTGTTATGGGTATTGCATACTTGCATATAATGTTCTAAGGCATTTTACTGTGATTTGCAAGACATGGGAAGAGAACTGAAGCAGAGCCAGAAGGAGGAGAGCAAAGAGTTAAGAATCAGCGTGAAAACTGATAGAAAATCGAAGGTCCCAAATTAAGATGATGTGTTTGTTAATTAGTAGAGATCGTTAGTGCCTGGCGCTAATCATTACTGGAGCTGGCCAGCATTGGATACTCTGGTGTGAGTGGAGGTGCATAATAACAGTGTTGTTTCCATTCCAGAGCCGAGGTGGTGGGTCCGGGAGCTAATGCATAAATCTGAATGTTGATTAAACCTCTGCATACTGTGCAGCAGTGCTCGGCCACCTGTGGCTCTATAGCTGCTGTGAAACTACATGTACCAATATCCCATGATTGCCAGGTGTTTAATAAGATTGTTGAAACCATGGGCAGTGATGTAGTTATAGGCAGTGTCGGACTGGGGTACCTAGGGCCTACAAGTGGAGTTGACTCTAGGGGCCCACCAATTAAGCAGTTTCTGGGCCCACTGGTGGAGTTTATTTTAGGGGCCCACCCTACAGCTACTATAAATGACTGTACATGCCTCCTATAATCTGTCTCTTGATTTTTGCCTCTTTTTATCTGCTTTTTTGCCTCTTCTGAGGATGTATATGCCATGGTTAGGGGGGTTTCTCCTATTCTCCGGGGGGCCAGTCCGAGCCTGGTTATAGGGCCGCTTTAACTTTGTGACTAAAATCACTAAAGTATATTAAAGTTATTAAAGTAAAATTCCCTTAATCTCACATTAATAGGGTGTGATGGATGGAGACTGATGGGAGTGATGGATGCCACATCAGACTCAAACTGGCCCCCAGGGGAAACCCTCAGTGGGCCCCTGGACATGGGAGGTTTGGAGGTTCTTTTCAGGGAGAAAGGCAAAGAAAGAGAGGCAGAAAGCAAGAGTCATGTACAGTGACTGTAGACTGGGTCCCAAGTGTCAATTCCTTTGGTGGGCCCCAAGAATCAACTTGACTGATGGGTTCCAAGAGTCATTTCCACTGGTGGGCCCCAGCCACCCTGGTCTGACACTGTGCCAGATTATCAAAGATGCTAGATTATCGTCAATTAAAGTGTAGGAAACCAGTAATGAGAAGACTGGGACATATGGTGCAGTACAAAGCTGCCATGGTATCAGACTTTCTTGATAGGTGGGTGGACAGGACTGTTACTGTATTGTGATCTTGATCATATCCTGAAAAATGGTCCCTTGCAAAGACTGCTAAAAGCTGCTACTAGGAGGAGATCACTACATATATAAATGGCTTCTAATGATTTGAAGTCCTTTCCCATCTCATACAATGATAATATATCACTAGGATCAGCCACCTTTTAATGATGTTTGAGGGCCCTGACCTATTGGACCGCCTAAAATCATTAAATTAAAGAAACAATACTGGTGTAGAGCTTCATCTAATTAACTATTTTGCACCTTTACTCCAGACCCCGGCCATCCGGCTGTGCAGGAAAAACTCAAAAAGGGATGCGACACTACTCACCACTTCATTCTCATGATGAGAATTCGGACCCAAACTACATCGGCACTGCATCCCCTTAATTCTCACAATTAGTACAGGTCCTTCTAATATGCCACCCCTTTATGAAATGACTATTTCAAATCACAAAGAAAAAAGATCAGCACCAGCGAACACTAATGGACAGTCCACAGACGTAATCATATCCTGGGGACACAATACACTCCACATACAGGTGCAAGTGATGGTGCTCAGTTCCCAAAGCGTAGCATACTAATAGAATATGAGTAAGAAGAAAGTCCGGAACGGCACTCACCACGTATTTTTCTGCATCCCTTTGTTCAGAATAACATGAAGCAGCAGACAGGGATAGACGGACAAACAAAACCACCAACGAACGTTTCGAGCGAACACAAAGCGCGTCATTGGTGGTTTTGTTTGTCCGTCTGTCCCTGTCTGCTGCTTCATGTTATTCTGAACAAAGAGATGCAGAAAAATACGTGGTGAGTGCCGTTCCGGACTTTCTTCTTACTCATATTCTACCTTTATGAAATGAGGATACCCCTTTCAAGGGAGCTGTAAGAACGTGTGTAGTAAAGGAAAGCACTATGCTGGCACTGCTCATAGAGGGGAAACTGCTGGCAATATTCTTTATGTGTAAAACTCTCCAGGCACTGTTCATGAGCTCACTATAATAGTGTTCAGCATGGGCCAAATTGTAGGAAAGACACACAGGGCCTCAGTCCACCAGCATGGGGACCTAAACTATGCATTGTCCCAGCACAGGCCATTTTTGTGTTGGTTCTTACAAGCACATTGTAAAGTTATGACATATTACTAGGATATGACAGAAGTCAGACCATCACTGATTCTGGAATTGCTTCAAAAACCCCATTCACTGGCTGAGACCATCAAGGATCTTACATTAACCCCCTCACTGCCCCAGACCGCTAGGTATGCAGCATTAACCCTTACTCTGCTCAATACTGTCCTAAAACAACAAGGATCCTTATATTAACCCCCTCCCTTCCCTAGACCACTAGGTATGCAGCATTAACCATTACTCTCTCAATACTGTCCTATAACAACAAGGATCCTTATATTAACCCCCTCCCTTCCCTAGACCATAGGTATGCAGCAGCAACCCTTACTCTGCTCAATACTGTCCTATAACAACAAGGATCCTTATATTAACTCCCTCACTGCCCTAGACTGCTAGGCATTCAGCATTAACCTTACTACTCTGCTCTCCACCAGTTATCAATACTGCCCTATAACAACAGGGATCTTTACATTAACCCCCTAACTAGCCTAGACCACCAATGATCCTTAATGTGGTATCTTTTCTAATTCATTTCAGAGTGTGCAATGTGTGATATAATTCTATTCTGAAAGTACAGTGTGTATTCTTATTAATTTCAGAAGGTTGAATGTGTGATACGATTCGTTTCAGGGGGTGCAGTGTGTAATATATTTAAAATGATTTTCTTGGTATTTAAAAAAAAAAAAAAAAAAAAGTATTGCGGCTATAAGGAAATTAAACTATCTATAATACACTTTCCATGAAGCCATGAGTAAGGGAACACGTCCTAAAATGTGTCGGCTATGATGAGGCTATTTTTGAATTAACATTACCATGGATATACATCTTCTCGCTTTGTTATATGTGGTTTGATTTTTTTAATCCATTGCAATAAAGATTTTTGAATTTTTTAATTGGATTTGGTTGGACTCCCCCCACCTGATTTGGAAGCTGGTACACGCAGTACTGTGTGTGTTTGTCTTACTATGGAAATCTAAGGGAAGAGGCTTACCTTATTCTGAGTCTCCATCGGGTTCACCGCTGGCACAGGTGAGCTGATCTTCTTTTCACGTTTTTGCTTATATGTAATACTCCCCACTTTTCCAGCTCTGACAGTGTGTGCAATCTGTTGGTCTTCTGTTTACTTCCAGTCTGAGCAGTTAAAAAAAGCTTGTTTGTCCATCAGAGCAAGCTAAACAATAGAAGATAAGATACTTTCCTCCCGGACGCTCCTGTTCCGTCCTGGCGGTCGTCCTGTTCACCTGTAGCGCGGAACGTCCATCATTCACGTGACGGGTGCAGCCAATCACAGGCCACAGCTGTCACATGCACTTGATGTAGTGACCTGTGATTGGCTGCACCTGTCACGTGAACGATGAACGTTCCGCGCTACAGGTGAACAGGACGACCGCCAGGACGGAACAGGAGCGTCCAGGAGGTAAGTATGATTCTTATCTTCTATTCTTTAACATTCTCCAACAGACAAACAAACTTTTTAAACTTCTGAACACCCCTTTAATGCCAGTGACTGCTACAGCCACTCAGTGGCTTCAACAACCATGAGCCGACTGCCTGGATCTGGAGGTAAACAGAAGACCGACAGAGACGGCACACACTGCCAGTACAGAGGTGAATATGAACTCCTTGTGGCCGTAGTATCTTATATTTATTTTTAAAGAACTACTTGGAAATCCCCTCTCATTTTTGGGGTGCAGTATGATTATGTGTTTTATGAGGCATCAAATAAAGTGAAATTTGCTGCATTGTGCAATGCTATTTTCTTCACAATATGAAGGGAAGTGATCTGAGCACCAGTCCAGCCCTGATGATAAGTACAGGAAATTGTTCATTGTCATTGAAACAACTTTAAACAAATTTCTTGTAAGTAATGAGATGATAACAGGAGAAGCTCCAACTAGAATTGTTTTAAATTTGGACAAAAAGTGTGACCATCCGTTGTCATGAATGGGGTGAATATTTCAATAATGAGGAGCAAATCTACCTCAGTTGGGCCCAACTAGAACATTAGGGGTTGTCTCACTACAAAGATTAGCTTTAAAAATTTAGGGAATGGTAGATCCAGGCAGTCGGCTCATGGTTGTTTAGGCGCATTACAAAGTGTCGTGCCCGGCATATAATGCGCCTAGTTTTGGTGTACGACAGTTCATTTACAACAAGAATGTGGCGTCAAAAGTGGTTTGGGCGCAAAATAGACCAAAAAACTGGCATTTGCGTGTTGGGACATGTCGCCTTAAGTACTTCTTTGAGATAACCCTCTGTTCCCAAGTGCTGGCAGCCTGACCTGTCGTCATCTCTGCTATCAGATAAAACAGGGGATCAGTAACCTAGAGAAACCTGAGTGCACTCAGAGCTGATAAAATCTCTCTTATCTCCTTAACAATGCAAAATAAACAAAGCAATACATTTGGAAAAAGTCTTCAGTTAATGCAGCATTTTTCAGCGCAAAATGACTGGATTCTTGAGGCCCACCAGTGGAGTGAAATCTTGGGGCTCACCAGTGGAGATCGTTCTTAGGACCCATTCCACAGATAATGTACATACTGCACATGAGTCTTCCTCTCTGTCCAGTGGCGGACTGGGGGGTCTGGGGCCCGCAGGGGAGTTGATCTTGGGGAGCCCACCCTACTGTACATGAAAAGAATACTGGCCCCTCGGACATAAATGCGCCCATTTTACCACATAATACAGTGTGCAAAACAGAACTGTATTGTGTAGTATGCAAGAGTACACTTTGTCATCTACTACATAGCACAGGACTAAGAGTCACATATCCCAAACAAACAATACCCACACCCAACAAACCCCCCCCAAGTCAATATCTCACCACTCAATGTCCCTCCATTATACCCTCCCGCATATCCCCTCACACATAAAATCACCAGGCTAAGTACCTCCAATACCATATATCCCCCCCCCCACACTGACCCACACATACAATATCCCCCTCCACCCACCTCCCCTATCCCCCACTTATCTCCACCATTCCTTGGTCCCACGCAACTCACCACCTTCTACAAAATACAATCACCAGCTATTTAAAAAGCCAAAAGAAAGTCTAACTCCTATCACAGGGTCAGGTGTTCCCTCACTCTTACAATCAGGGACTAGTGTACGCTGCCACTATACCCGCGCCGATATAACCTACAACACTGCTATAGAGACCACATAGAGGTCCGACACCAGCTCAGGTTACCATCACATTACAATATAAAAAATAACCCCTGAAATCAGGGACTCACCGGAGACATCGTTCTCTTCTCTCATGAGTCGTTCTCTTCTCTCATGAGTCGTTCTTATTCCCTTTTCTTCTGCATCTGTTCCACACCGCCATGATGACTTGTCCCGGCCACAACTCATCCCTGCAGAAATTACACACAAATATCTTAGAATCCTCAATTTTCCAGCATCTCTTTACCTATTCCCACCTCTGTACAAACTACCCAGGGGTGGAAGAACAGGTACAAGCCATAACTTAGAGGCCTGGTATCCTAAGGGGCTGGAAGGTGGGGAGAGGACTAACCCCCTGGAGATAATGCTACAACTATGGGCTGCTGCCCTCTCAATTATATTACCAGGTAGGTAGGCAAGACCCTAGGTAGGTAGGCAAATGGGCAAGGTCCCAGGTAACTAGATAGGCCCTATTTAGGTAGGTAGACCCCCGCTGGATAAGTTGGTAGGCCAGCCCCAGGCAGGCTGGTGGGTACCTAGCCACAGGTGGGTAGGTAAATAGCCCCCAGGTAGATAAGCAGGCCCCAGTTAGGAAAGTAGATAGGCTACAGTTAGGTTGGTGGACCCCAGTTAGGTAGGCTGTAGGTAGGTGTTGGTGAGTCCCAGTTAGTTAGGCTGTAGGTAGGTGGTTTCCCCCAGTTAGGTAAGCTGTAGGTAGTTAGGATCCCCTTTATATAGGCTGCAAGCAGTTAGGGACTCCCTTTAGGTAGTATACAGGCAGTTAGGGGTCTCCTTTAGGTAGTATACAGGCAGTTAGGGGTCTCCTTTAGGTAGTAAACAGACAGTTAGGGGTCTCCTTTAGGTATTATACAGGCAGTTAGGGGTCTCCTTTAGGTAGTATACAGGCAGTTAAGGCCTCTTTTAGGTAGTATACAGGCAATTAAGGCCTCCTTTAGGATATACAGGCAGTAGCCTCCTTAGGTGTATACAGACAGTTAGGGCCTCCTGTAGGTAGTATACAGCCCGTTAGGGGTCTCCTTTAGGTAGTATACAGACAGTGAGGGGTCTCCTTTAGGTAGTATACAGACAGTTAGGGACTCCCTTTAGGTACTATACAGCCAGGAAAGGCCTCCTTTAGGTACTAAACAGGCAGTTAGGGGTCTCTTTTAGATAGTATACAGGTAGTTATGGGCCTCCTTTAGCTAGTGTGCAGGGAGTTAGGGGCCTCCTTTAGCTAGTGTGTAGGATGTCAGGCCCCCCACCCCTTTAGCTAGTGTGGAGGTAGTCAGGGCCCCCCCCCCCCTTTAGCTATTGTGGAGGTAGTCAGGGCCCCCTTTAGTATTTAGGTTTTCAGGGCCCCCTTTAGGCAGTCAGGGCCCCCTTTAGGTAGTCAGGGCCCCCTCTGGTAGCCATGGCCCCCTTTAGGTAGCCAGGGCCCCCTTTAGGTTCAGGGCCCCTTAGGTAGTCAGGGCCCCCTTTGTAGTAGTCAGGGCCCCTTTATGCACCAGGGCCCCCTTTAGGTAGTCCAGGGCCCCCTCTGTAGTCAGGCCTTGGTAGTCAGGCACCCTTTGTTGTAGCCAGGGCCCCTTAGGTAGATAAAAAAAAAAACAACAAACAGCCACTTACCTGGCTCCGGCTCCCGCTCCTGCCGCTCCGAGCTGCCGCTGTCTCCTACTGCCGTCCTGCATAGGCGGCGCGGTGATGTGACGTCACCGCGCCGCCTACGTCAGCAGTAGGGGCCGGCGCCCGGCAGGCTTAAGGCCTAGTGCCTTCAGCCCGCCAGGGCAATCAGCGGAGCCAAGCGCGGGCGACGCTCGTCTCCGCTGACACCACGCTGCCCCGGGAGTCGGGGACATTAGCCCGCAGGTCCCGGGCGTTCAGGGATCGGATGCGCGGCCGAGCCCCGGGGAGCGATGGCACTGCCTCCGGGGCCCACAGCGGCTCGAGCCTGTCTCTGTCTCTTGCTTTCCTGCCTCTTTTTTTCCCTGCCTTTCTCCTTGAAAAGCAGCCCCGATGCCCACCATGCCCAGGGGCACACCATGGGTTCCCCTTGCTCTCTTGTGAGCTAGTCTGAGTCTGACCACCAGGACAGAAACCCAAGGAACCCCATTGCGTTCAATGAGGTCCGTCAGGCGCCATTGGTATCCAATGCCTCTGTAACAAAAGTTTAAAACAGAACCTCTTAGTTGTGAATCAGGCCGAAGTGCCTGCTACAAATGGCCAGATGATGCACAAATCATCAAATCAATTTATGGATATACCAAACGTCTTACAATCTTCTATAACTGATGCTATTTATATTAAAACATCACCACCTGCTGGTGCATCATGGAATCACAGCAAGTCCTTTTCCTCGCTTCATTTCAGATTTCCAGTTCAACCCAGTGGTCATTACTCCTATTTACCGCTCACTTTATTCAGATTTGTATATTTTTGCAGGACCTGGACTTGGTGACTGGTTTTGTAGAACATCTGATCGATTCTGGAATTTAGGTAAAGAACTTCCGACATAGAGATGGAACCAGAGCAACTTTACAACAGTCACCAACCTCGGCCGACAGACCCCATTGGAGTCAGGTTTCTACAGCGGTGTCCAATGTTTTAACAGAAGAACTAGCGCAGCATGCCATACTATTTATTCTGTTTTTAATGATGGAATCGGCAATAAAGGTTCTAAACAGACCCTCCGACGCGGATGTGTACCGGGGCCTTATTGTACCTGTTCTGTAACATTGTATCTGTTATGCAACATTGGGTCTGTTGTGTAACATTGTATCTGTTCTGTAATAGTGCATCTGTTCTGTAACATTGTATCTGTTCTGCAACCTTGTGTCTGCTCTGTAATATTGCATCTGTTCTGTAATATTGTATCTGTGCTGTATCATTGTATCTGTTATGCAACATTGTGTCTGTTTTGTAATCATTGTATCTGTTATGCAACATTGTGTCTGTTTTGTAACATTGTATCTGTTGTGTAATAGTGTGTCTGTTCTGTAATATTGTATCTGTTGTGTAGCATTGTGTCTGTTCTGTAACATTGTATCTGTTCTGCAACCTTGTGTCTGTTCTGTAACATTGTATCTGTTCTGCAACCTTGTGTCTGCTCTGTAATATTGTATCTGTTGTGTAATACTGTATCTGTTCTGTAACTTTGTATCTGTTGTGTAACATTGTATCTGTTGTGTAACGTTGTATGAGTTCTGTATAGTCTGATCTCATTTACATTTTTTCTTATCTCCACTGATTCCAGGAAGGCCAGTATTGGCCAAAATAGTTGTGTCTGGAACATGATGTTGTCATTGCCCTGGAGTTCAGAATGTGGCTGTTCATCTATATTGAGTAAGATTACACAATTATCTATTTGTGAGACATTGATAGAGACATTTAAAGAGATTGGTTGCTCACTTTACTCCAGTGCTTCAACCTTATTGATGAGGAACAGGGGGTCACAGAAATGTAGGGGTGGGGTATGTTCCATCATATCAAAGCCCAGGACTCCAATGACCTGGGGCATGTCATTGAAAGTACATTTATTGTTCTAGATTTGTACTCAACTAAATTTCTGTTTCTTTTACTTGTAAAATTACTTACATATCTGAAAGTCTAGAAGGGGCTCCTAGAGGACAGAAGAGTGATTAGGCCCCAATGACAAACTGGACTTATTTTATAATGTAACAAGGGGTTAAGCACCACCCTGCAATTTTGTCTCCTGATGTTTCTCCATTGTTGTCTTTTCAGTGTAATTTTGAATTCTTCTTATTGGCCTTTGTTCATTTCATATATTAATAGTCCCCAAACAATCTTGAGGTATAAGACATCAAAAGGACATTGAAGAAAGTGACAATAAAGACCAAAGCTGTTATTCTTTCTTCAGTTGGTTGACACTGGTATCAGAATACATACAGAAAAACTAACAGGTAAGACAGGAGAGGGGAGATGACAATACAGATGAGGAGGAAGGAAAGGAAGGAAAACTTTTTCCTAATGGAAAAGTAATAAAGGAGTAGAGAGATTTGGCAATGAGCTTCCTCATTTCTAAATGTTTCAGCCACAAACTTAAATGTATTTTATGGAACACTGCACAAAATGCGGTGGACCGGGTGCTCGTTTTTGAGACAAAACCTCGTGGAGGATAACGTTGAATAAAAGATTATATTTATTCCATATAAGGTGCAAAAGGTGTTAACCTAATCAAAAAAAAGGGGTAACACAAATTTGTGTGTTACCCCTTTTTTTTTTTGCTGAGGTTAACACCTTTTGCACCTTCTATGGAATAAATATAATCTTTTATTCAACGTTATCCTCCACAAGGTTTTGTCTCAAAAACGAGCGCCCGGTCCACCGCATTTTGTGCAGTGTTCTATGTTGTACCCGTCTCCCATTTTTTGGATCCGGAGGGGAGGACCATGCGGCTGCCGTTTCCAAGGCTCAGACAGAGCCTGTCTAAAATTCATATGAGTGTTGTGCCTCTAAAGTACCCTGCACAACTACTAAAGGTGAGCACCCTAGCAATTGTTTTAAGTGCTTTTTAACTGCTATAGACGTACTTTCACATAGAGCGCCATCTCTCTCCTTTTTTCTATTTTTTCTGCAAATGTATTTTATGGATACAGCAACACAAAGTAGCAAGTACTTGTGTAGTGTAAAAAAAAAATTAAAAGTGCTTTTCCAAATTTTTGCAAATTAAAAAGCTGAAAAGTGTGGTGTTCAGCCCCCTGAGTCAATACTTTGTAGGACCACCTTTAGTTGCAATGACAGCTGCAGTCTGTTCGGCGAAGATTCTTTCAGCTTTGCACAGCTGGAGGCTGAAATTTTTGCCCATTCTTCTTTGCAGGATATCTCTAGCTCAGTCAAAATGGTCGGAGAATATTTGTGAACAGCAATTTCACTGCCACAGATTCTCAATGGGATTTAGGCTGGACTGTGACAGGACTATTTTAACACATGAATATGCTTTGATGTATATCTTTCCATTATAGCAATGGCTGTATGTTTAGGGTTTTTGTCCTTCTGGAAGGTGAACCTAACCCCCAGTCTCAAATGTTTTGCAGCCTCTAAGGGTATGTTCACACGGCATAATTGTGGGGCGTAATTACTCGCGCCAACTCCCGTGATGCGGGGGGGCCGGCAGCCCATGGCCCCATTGACATTCATTACTAGCGGCACGTATTCGCCGCTAGTAATTGACATGTCACTTATCTCCCCCCGCGGCGTATTGTCCGAGCGGGGAGAGGAGACGTAATCCATAGATCTCTATGAGAACTGTGGATTATCGTAATGACTGGGACGTATCTCGCTCCGTATTGAGCGCAGTACGCCTCAAAATACGGGCCGAAATATGTCCCAATGATGTGCAGTGTTGGCATAGTATTTGGTATTTAGGCCAAAAAGTTAAATTTTGGTCTTATCTGATCAGAGTACCTTCCCGCACATGTTTGCTGTGTCTCCTACATAGCTTCTTACAAACAGGGCTTCTTACAGCTTGCTTTCAAAATGGCTTTTTTCTTGCCACTCTTCGATAAAGGCCAGATTTGTGGAGAACATGACTAATAGTTGTCCTGTGAACAGATTCTACCACCTGAGCTGTAAATCTCTGCAGCTCCTCCAGAGTAAGGTGGATGGCCATGTCTTGGTAGGTTACCAGTTGTGAGTAGAGAACTGGTTGCATTCAATCTTTCCAGTCTGTAGTTTTTCTGTGAATAGAAGTAATTACATTAGAGTAATTACAGGGGAGGGGGAACAGTTTGATTATCTTTGAGCCCTGCTGGCAGAACTTAGTAAGAGGAGCAAAGGACAGAGGTTCAGAGCTGGGGGGTTGTGTAATGCTGTCATGAATATACTCTGTAAAGCTTACACAGTGACTCAGGAGTCCTAGCTATCATCATTATCATGACAGCAAGTACAGAGCTGGGGGGGATTCCACACTTATGTCAGCACAATGTGTAGCAGTGATAACTGTGGAGGAAAATCCTAGATTGCAATGCAGTCTGGGACTTGTAGCAAACAGATGCTGGAGAACTACTGACACCCCCACAAGCAGGAAGTTTCACTGCAAAAGTGGATCTTATGATAGATGAATAAAGAGGGTAAAGAAAAAGATAAGAAACACATGAAGGTAGTGGAATATTTTTACAGTTCACTATAAAAGCAGTTTATAGTGTTTTATAAAATCTTTAAACTTCTGGATAACCCCTTTAAGTGTACAAATATTTTCTGGTTTATCTCAATTATAGTATAGAGAATTTAATGAAATGGAAAAAAAAATTGTGTCACGGGGACGGTAGCAGATCATCTGGGTCACCACGAGTGATGACTTATTGAACCATGCCAAGGAACGGAGTCCAAGGAGCCTCCTGGTAGTCACCAGCGCCTGCCACAAGGCAGGTTAGCCTCTGCTTTGAGAGACTCCCAGGTCGCTACCCCTGACATGACCGCTTGCGGTAACAACAACGGTGCAGTGTGGTACCAGAGGTGTAGGCTGAGACGTGATTAGTAGCCAAGCAGTGAGATCATGGAAGGAGGCAAACAAACGTGGTCAGGTCACTCGCGGAAAGTCAGGGCAGACGGCAGGCAGAGAATAGTCATGGTCACAAGCAAGAGTCAAAGTCCAGATATCATACACGTAACAAAGGTTATCTCAAGGAAAGCACACCAATACACTGGCAAGGATAGCAGGGGAAAGTGACCAAATAAGGGGTCCAGCAACTGCTGATCCATAATCAGCAGAGTGCTGTCCTTTTAAATCTCCTAGAGTCATCACGCATACGCCCTAGGGAGCAGGTACATGTGCCAGCCAGAAACAGGGAGCAGGAGTGGGGAGAGGTGAGTAACAAGCGGCCCAGGGGACTGAGACACGAGTGTGTACACGGTCCAGAGCGAGGACCGTGACGCACATCGTGACAATTAGTAATACGTACAAATTCTGGGTTTGTCCTCTGCAAAACAAGCCTCAATGATTGTATCAGCACGTTCCCTGGGTCTTGCCTCCTCAGTGTAAGTTTCTCTCTATTATCATGCCTCTTCTGTGTTCCCACTGGGTACTGAGGAACTTGGCTTTACCTAAAGCAGTCATCTTTCCTGGGCCCTAATGGTGTCTCCCAGTACTCAAATATCTGGAAAAGGATACAAAAAATTTTAATTTAAAATTGAAATTTTATTTCCGAGTTTCTTCTGTTTGCCCACTTAAACCAACAATCAGTGCAAAACTAGCATATGGTATTATGCTTAGTTCAGGGTCTATGGGGTGATGCCATCATCAGGAGGGAACCCAAGGGCTTTGTTATTTTGATTTTAGGGGGTTGCCTTTCTCAAGATACATATAAGGAGCAGTTATACAGGTGTCCTATAAGAGTTGAAAATCTTCTTGCTGCCGCCCTTATAATGGGTAGCTTTTTAATTTTCCTGTGCTAGTGATCTGAATCCACTCCAAGAGCATGATATTTTCTCTTCTAGAGGTCGTCCTCTGAGCTCTGCCCTCTATGCTATGGATACAGTGCCAGGATGAGGCTTTTGGACATGGCCAGAAATACACTTTATAATCCTATTGACAAGCAAATTGCAATCAGCCTCTGAACATCTGGAGAGATTTATCAAATTAAAGTCTCGCTCTCTGCACACACGGACTACGATTACACTGGGACGGGCAGATTCGCTTCTAGTGAGAATGATACGATTGAGATAGAATTTCTTACAGAGTATTGATGGACTGTTCCCTACTTGTATCAGCTGAGGAACAGTGACTGGCGCCAGGGCAAGACATAACAATGGATTTTTCACTGGTGGATGAGCAGGTAGGCAGCAAATTATCATTTATCCTAATAATAAGATCTAGACCAATGGAGCGCCATATTTTGCTGGAATTCTTAAAAGTCAGAATTTCAGAAAATCTGGAGACATGAAAGGAGTTGTCTGCTTTGGGCAATTATTTTCTTGGTATGAAATTGCTGTGGGGTTCCCCAGCAATCAGCTACAGTGGGGCAACTCAAGTAAAGCATTTGGTTTTGCTGCAGCGCCACCTCAGGGGAAATGAAGAATTACACAGTTCACATTGACATAAGTGGGGTGTCCCTGTAATGTATGGACAATGCTAGTCCTCCAAAGCAAAAGATACTCTTTAAAGCTTCTCTCTACTCTTGCTTTTAAATTAGTTATGAACAGGGAGTCCTGAATTTCCTAATGAGATTTTAAAATAGGCAGAGGCAAAACTTACAGCTCCTGCACTGTAATGCTAAATCTGTAAGGGTATGTTCACATGGCGTAATTGCAGGGTGTACAGTACGCCCCGCAATTACGCCGGGTGTTCGGGAGTAGGCTGAGACGTGGCGCGGTGGGAGGGATGGGGGGGTCGGTAGCCCGCCGGCCCCTAGACATGCATTACTCGCGATGATTACAATACGATCGTATTGTACGAGCGGGGAGAGGAGGCGTAATCCATAAATCTCTATGAGAACTATGGATTACCGTAATTATGGGGCACATTTCGCTCGTATTAGAGCGTTATGCGCCCCAAAATAAGCCCTGTGAACATAGCCTAACAGGAACCGCAGCTACCCCTGTGTATTAGGCATATTATTGCCTTCTTATATGGCCCCCTTAGGCACCAGGACCTGGTGAGGTTGCTGCCTCTGTCCTCCACCTAGTTAGGTACCTTAAAATGGGTTTCCTAAACCAAACAACCCCGAACCTTTTATGCTGGGATTCCTATAGACCACAAAGACACATGTTAAGAGCTGAATACTTTATTAATATTATTTCAAATTTTGTAGAGCAGTAAATATTTATGAAATTGTAAATTCATAAAGGTAAATATTAAGACGTTGACTATTACAGGTGTAAACAACATATTATTTTGTCATGTTAATTCTTTCCATTAAAATGACTAGAAAACCTAAGGGAAACTTGCATTGCTATCTCCTAAGGTTTATGTGGGCTGTCGTGTGGTTATTTCAGAGCAGGAGTTTTCAACTTTTCAAAAATGAAAAAGGTACAACTTGTAAATACAGTCGAGTCACATTATTATGACCACCAGCTCCTATGCAGCACAGTAGATGGCTGGGAACAACTTAAAAAGGTCATGGTCAGTTGTCACACGTATCTGGAGCCATGCTGACTGCATTGCACAGCTGCTGGAGGGGTCATAGAGCCAGCACCACCATCCAGGGGCTCCCACAGATCCGAGTCTGGATAATTAAGGGCCAGAGCAGTACTTGGAAGTCTTGTTCATTCTCTCCCAACCAATTTCAGACATTTTTAGCCATGTGACATATTGCGTTGTCTTGTTAGAAGGTCCCATCCGCCCCAGGGAAAACAGTCAGTATGTATGGGTGTATGAGATCTGCAAGGATTCATTAATACCCAAATTGGCTGAGAGAGTATCTTCCACATGAATAAGTGACCCTGGAAATGCCACAAACATTCCCCAGACCATAATGCTGCCAACACCAGCTTGTGTTCTTCCAGCAATGGTTGCAGGGTGTTTTTCCTCTGTTTCTTGCCTGACACACTAACGTCCATCTGTTCAATAAAGCATAAATTGTGACTCATCATAGAAGACAACTCTTTACCAATAAATGGTGGTCCAATTTCAAGACTGCTGTGAAATTAAGTCTTTTCTGCTACAGTTTTGTTAGCAGAGGCGCAATAACATCCATCTTCTTTGAAGTCCCATATGCAGTAAGGTTCACTGAACTTTTGTTTTATACAAGTCTGGTCACCCCCGATTCATTTTGGTGGTAAGCTGCTCCCCTGTAATGTATCGGTCCTCCCTCACACACCTACATAGCCGATGTTCACCTCTCACATTAATGGCAGGTGGTACGCCTCAGTTTCCATGTCGCTTACCCGCAATGGCGCCATTTGTCCACCCACGATACACTTTCACCCCAGTAGCATGTGATCAGTTACCCTCGGAAGTTAAAGAAATACCAACACTCTTGGCCAGAAAGCCAAAAATTATCCCTTTGTTTTTGCAACTGATAAACTGCTCCTTTCACCCATGACAGGGATATGTGAGAAGACAGCCTATCACATACCTTGTACACCTACCAAGCCAGCTCACTGGACATCCTTCATGAACTATTGGCTGCCGACAGTAGGAAAAAGTCATAATAAAGTGACCTAATGGTGCAGACAGAAACTTGTCTACAAAATATGTACTTCTGGAAATGGCACTTGTTACACAGCCCCATCTTTGTCTCCATCACATACCTGCAGTCCTAGGACAGTCACAGAACTAGGACAGATTGTGTTAAAAATGTGGACCTCATCATGATTTAAGTCTCTGGGGCACTATTTCATCATTGTACATGGATAAAGGAATGCTCTAGCTATAGCAGGTGCAGATAGAATAGAGGCACCTGGGTCCTAATAGAACCAGAAAGGTCCCTATGCCTCATATGATGAGACCATTAGTATAGATAACATTGGATTTGGGGGCAGGGTAGGTCAATGTTTTTAGATTAGTGGATCATCCAACTCGCTGCTCCCTCATTGACCAGTTTCATCGCACTTGGGCGAGAGTTGTGGCCTCTTTATTGTTCACCTTGCACAACTTCATACATTTTGTAATGGTGGCGCCTGGTATTGCAGCTAAGGCACGTTCAAATGAAAGGAACTGATCGGTCTAGGGTCCTCAAAAACCCCATTAATGTAAATTTTTGTATACCAGATCCTTTGACAACGAGGTAAGCAGAGACAGTGGTATGTGATAACCTGAGGTCCTGTAGCATTTGTATGATTTGGTCCTAGACTATATAATGAATTCTTGCGGTGTCCTCTTGTTTGATCCCATCCAAATCTCCATCTTCTTTTAGGGGTTTATATGTGTCAATCAATATTGATGTAAGGGATGTGATGCAAAGGGAAATTCACCTTTTAGTGCAGAGACCGAGGAAGTGCAATGCAGCACGTATCATTAATCCAAAATTGGCCACAGTCATAGAGGTTATTCTGGCCACAGTTAGGTCAGTATATGCCACATAATCAACTACGAGCTTAAACGCCTGTCATTCTGTCTTCCTAGATTTCGGCCATGAGTGGGCTATTTCTATACGCCTCTTACAACGGAGACCTGTCCCTGCAGACCTCACTCTCCACACTCAGCACCGGACCAATGCACAGAGCGGATCAAGCAGACAGAGGGCGAATGACCAGTGAAACCATCTGGATGTGGATCGCCATTCTGGCCACTGTGGGGAACATCATGGTCCTGGGAGTGGTGTGCGCCTGCACCTTCTGAACTTGCAAATAACAGTCTGTCTTTTTTCAGCCTTACAAACTATGGAACACAACGAACATGTTAGAAAGCAGGACACCATAGAGAACCTGCAAACGGCACAAGAGAGTAAAAGTCAGAGGCTTATTCTTATCCAGAGGGGGCAGGAAGTGTAGCTACATTTTTTGGCTTCAATTGTCATCACTCAACTTAGAAATGTTTACTACACCATTGATTATAACAGCAATTGTTACTGCAGTCTGTCTAAGCAAGGAACCATGGGCCTTATACAGACAGTCCCCGGGTTACAAACAGGATAGGGACTGTAGGTTTGTTCTTAAGTTGAATTTGTATGCAAGTCAGCACAGGTAGATTTATTAAAGGTAACTCCAACACAAAAGGTTTTATCTTTAGTTTCGGATAGTGCAGGGAAGGGTTTTTACATTTGTTATGCTGTCTGTGCCTTTGTTAAGAAGATTTCCCCTCATGTGCTGCTGTGGCATGCTGGAAGTTGTTGTTTTACAGCTACTATCTGCTGTGGAACATGGAACTACAAGTGCCAGCATGTCCCATAAGTCTCCGTTTGTAACTAGGGGACAGATTTAAGTCGAAACGTTGCAAGTCGGGGACTGCCTGTATATGAAACCTGTTTAGCAGTAAGGCTCTGTCTACACGGCCTTGGACAAAAAACGACCTGAAAACCAAATCCTAAAAACGTTCATAAAACTGAGTTTTTTGTCCACTGCCTGTCAGAAGCAGCTGAAAAAAAACAGCCGTTTTTTGCACGTTTTGCCTTTTTCGTCGCATTTTTTATATGCGTTTTTTGCTTGTCTTCAGGTCTGGATTTTAATGTATGCATAAATCAAGCCATTGGAAGTAACTCCACCCTACACAAGGGGATGTAAAGCACCATTACTGCATTGATATGTAATCTTGTAGTTGTTTTACGGATTTTGGCGCTAATAAAGTTATCTTGCTTTTGTTGCTAAAAATCCGGATTTTATCACCAAAATCCGTAAAAATCCTTTTTATGACGGATTTTGCTGCTAAAAGCCGGATTTTTATGGATTTTGGTGCTAAAATACAGATTTGTAGCAACAAAAGTGAGATAACTTTTTTAGCACCAAAATCCGGAAAAAAAAAACAAAATGGATTTTTAGCAACAAAAGGAGGATAACAATTACGAATGAGGACATATAGGACACTTGTCTGCAGAATTGATAAGGTATAAACTGTGGTAACACCACTAGAGGTGGGACTTTAATCTCCTGGGTGGGTTTTCATTCCAAAAATGCGGCAAAAAATGCTGCCGCTTTCCATAGACTCCAATAGTAAGTTTTCTGCCCTGCTGTGGCGTTTTTTGCAACATGTTTCGAAAGACAACCAGTAAATAAAACTAGCAGAAAAAAGACGTCTTGTGGAGACAACAGGACGTTTTTACTATACAAGTCTATGGGACAGCTTTACAGTCGTTTTTTTCAGCGTTTTTAGAAAAACGAAAAACACTGAAAAAACTGGATGTTTTTCTGTGCAGTAGAGACAGAGCCTTAGCCTCGTTCACACGGCTTATTTGGGCATGGATTGGCGCCGTACTCTGCGCCGGATTTGCGCTTCAGTACGGCGCCAATCCGTCACTGTAATTACGTTAATCCACTTCTCTCATAGAGAACATTGGAATGAGTCGCTCCTCCCGCTCGGCAAATCCGCCGGCGTGAAGAAACTGACATGCACATTATTTACGGCGCGGACGCGCCGTAAACAATGCATTGTCTATGGGCCCGGGAGCGGCGCCCCTGCCGCGCTCCGGCCCCGCCCCCGTCCCGCCCCTTATTCACGGCGGATTTGTGAGCTCAATACGGCTCAAATCCGTCGGGAATAAGCCGTGTGAACACGGCCTTAGACTGCCTTTGTTGCCCATAGCAACCAGTCAGAGCCCATAGCACCCAATCAGAGCGCAGCTTTCATTTTCCCAGAGCACTATATGAAATGAAAGCTGCGCTCTGATTGGTTGCTATGGGCTGTGATTGGTTGCTATGGGCAATAAAAGTCAGTCTTCCTGCCAGACACTTTTCATAGATAAGGCCCTAGATCTCTAGATGAAGTAAACGGCTGCCTGATTCAGTAGCTCCTGTTGGGGTTGAAGCCATTCCTGGTTGTATGAAACTTGATGAAATGTCTTGAGAGAATTGCATCTTCCAGCCGTCCTTCCCTCCAGTCAGGAAATCTGTACATGTGCAGAAATCTTAGGGCTTGTTCACACGGAGTTTAACACTCTGTGTTACAAGCGCTTTTAGGATCCATCTTGGGGTCCGCTCTGTCGGTCCCCAAGACGGATCTAAACAATTAGCAGTAGATTATCACTGCTATGACGAAAACGCAGCGGCGTTCACATGAGGGATCGCCGCTGCGTGCTTCAAAAGTGCAGCTCGGGTCCGTCTTGAAAAGAATTGCATGGAAAGCGCGGCAGAGGCCAGGACTTGGATTAGTCTTAATGAATGAGGCTAATCCACATCCTAAAAAACATGAAACCCATATCAAGTTAAAAAAAAAAAGAGAGATACACAGCAGAAAACGGAGGTCGTCCTTTGGATTTCTGCTGCATTTTACATTTTTAAAAACATTACACAGTGGGAACCCAGCGTAAAAACACCACAAAATAGTATCCGACTGAAGGGGCTAAGGGTTGTTCACACGGCTTACGCGCCACGAGTAATGCATGTCTATGGGGCCGGCGGGCTTTCGGAACCCCCGTGCCTCGGGAGTTCGCGCTGATCAGCGCTAGCTCCCGAAACACACGATGTACTGCGGCGCGTACATCACGTGAACATACCCTAAGTCTAAGGCAAGCGATTTACTTCGGAGTCTCTCTGATTTCTATTAATCTTTTTTTTATGCAGACACTAAGGCCTCGTTCACACGGCTTATTTGGGCGCTGATTCCAGCCGTACTTTGCCGCGCCAGTATTATGCCGCTGTCAGTACGGCTGGAATCCGTCCCGTGCGCCGTATTTGCGCTGCAGTACGGCTGGAATCCGTCCCGTGCACCGTATTTGCGCTGCAGTACGGCTGGAATCCGTCCCAGACATTACGGTAATCCACAGTTCTCATAGAGAACTATGGATTCCGTCTCTTCTCCCCGCTCGGCGAATCCGCCACGGGGGGAGAAAGTGACATGCACATTATTTACAGCATGTACGCGCCGTAAATAATGAGTGTCTATGGGGCCGGCGAGATGCCGGCCCCCCGCCCCCGCCCCACGGCAGGCGGCGTAATTGCAGGGCGAAATCCGTCCCCGCAATTACGTCGGCTTTAAGCCGTGTGAACATTGCCTAATATGCACTCTGAGAAACCCCATGTCCGTATAGATACTGTAAATCCACACGGGTTGGCTTTAAAACATTGATGGCATAATCGATAGGATATGCCATCAATGTCAGATGGGTGCTGGCCCAGAATGGGCTCACAAAACTTCCCACTCTGAAAGGAGAAATGGCTGTGCTTGTGCGGTCGCTCTCCATTCATTTCAATGGCAGCTCCAAGTACAGCCATGCAGTTGCATTCAGCGGTACTTAGAACAACCCTTGAAATGAATGGAGAGTGACTGCACAAGCACAGCCATTTTTCTATGCTGCGTGTGAAGTTTCAGGACCTCTTCTAAAGATATGTGCATGTCCCAGAGGTGGGATCCACATCCGTTTGACATTGATGACATCTTATTGATTTGCTATTTTGTTTGATCACAAAATCCCTGTATAGACATTATAGAGAAGAATCTGTAATTCAGAGTTCCTCTCTGTAAACCAGGAGAGACAGCTACTATGAGCAACTCTGGTGGATTTTAGCTGTCCGTGTATTACATGGCTATCTGAAGGGCTGATATGTAAGGGTAGGTTCACACGGCGTCTTTGTGGTGTACTGTGTACGCTGCTATACACTGGGTGTTTTAGAAGTACGCACTGCCCAGCGCATACTTCTAAAACGCTCTGCGCCGGCCCCTATAGACTTACTTTCCCCGGCAGGTAATCATGAATGAGAAGAATTACCATATTTGCGGGGCGTACTTCAGGCGTATTGCAGGACATTTACGCCCAGCAAATATGCCATGTGAACATACCCTTCTACTACGATAAACAGTCTGTCAAGCTGGTGGTCGAAACATTGTGATTTATGGAGGAATTAAAGAAAGTTGATTCAACTTTGACCCCTGGAGTGCTGCCTTCATTTATATTAACGTGGGACTGTTTTGTTTGGCTCCGTAGATTCAGGAGTTGGAGGCTTTGTACATCTCTTTCCATACGGATATTGCTGTGGGAACTCGCTTTGGCTATGTCTACACTGCAGTGGACAAAAAAACACCCGAAAACGAATTACTAAAAACATTCATGAAACTGAGTTTTCTGTCCCCTGCCTGTGAAAAGCAGCTGAAAAAACGGCCGTTTTTTTTGGAGCGTTTTTTGTTTTTTGGAGCGTCTTTGCTCTGCTTTTTAATGTATGCACAAATTAAGCCATTGGATGTAAACTACACCCTACAGGTGGAGTTAACATGTTAAGTAGTCACTTCCTTTAGATCACTGTAGCCATTGTGAGCACATGGTCCTTTGTGTGCTGCTGCGTGCTACTATTTTATTAAATTTTGCACCACATTCTTGCACCAAAATCCACAAAAAACCCACATTATCTTTGCATACAGCAAGATAACTGTATTAGCGTCAAAATCTGTAAAGAAAAGTATTTTAGTGGCAAAATCCCCAAAAACGCATTTTTGCACCAAACTCCGTAAAAAAAAAACTATTTTTAGTGTCCGAAGCGAGATCACTTTATTAGCGCCAACATTTTTAAAAGATATGGATTTTAGCACCCAAATCCGTAAAAAAAACGGAATACTATATGGTATTCTTAAGGACGGTCACATTGTACCCTGTAGAAGATATAGGACTATTTAAAATGCTAATCCTAGTCCACAGAAATTTATGGTGTTTTGTCCTGAAAAAGCTTTCAAATAATCTGAACGGATTTAGATAAAGAATCAGAGATACTCATCTAGTCATGACATAACCAATGGATTTATATGGCTTTCTTTGAACTTATTGGGAGCAACGTATTTTTTGTCGTCAAAAGCTAGATCACTTTATTAGCACCAAAATCTGTAAAGATACGGATTTAAGCACCAAAATCCGTAAAAAAAAGGAATCTGGTAGCGAAATCTGTAAAAAACGTATTTTTTTGTGTCAAATGCTAGATCGCTTTATTAGCGCCCAAATCTGTAAAAATATGGATTTTAGCACCAAAATCCGTAAAAAAACGGATTCTGGCAGCAAAATTTGTAAAAAAACGTATTTTTAGCGCCAGAAGCGAGAGAACTTTATTAGCGCCAAAATATGTTCAGTAAAGGATTTTAGTGGCAAAATCCGTAAAAAAGACATTTTTTAGCGCCAGAAGCGAGAACATATTTTGGCACTAATAAAGTTAAGAAAAGGATTTTAGTGCCCAAATCTGTAAAAAAAAAACGTATTTTTATCGTCACAAGCGAGATAACTTTATTAGCGCCAAAATCTGTAAAAATAAAAACGTATTTAGTGAAAAAAATATGAATTGCGCAAAAATCGTTAGCGACCAAAGCATGATCATTTTATTACGAATGGTACAGACAAGGACACATAAGGCCGTGTTCACACGGCTTATTCCCGACGGATTTGTGCGCCGTATTGAGCGCACAAATCCGCCGTGAATAAGGGGCGGGACGGCGGCGGGCGGAGCGCGGCGGGGGCGCCGTTTCCCGGCCCCATAGACAAGCATTGTTACGGCGCGTCCGGGGCCGTAAATAAGTGCATGTCACCTTTTCCCCCCGGCGATTCCCCGGCGGGGGGAGCAGGACCCATGTTCTAAATGAGAGCAGGGGATTACCATAATTGCTGCCGGGGATTGGCGCCGTACTGAAAGGCAAATCCGGCACGCAGTACGGCCCCAATCCGCGGCAGAAAAAGCCGGGGGAAGGGGGCCTAAGCACTTGTATCAAATTGATAAGGATTCCTTTTTTTACCCCCCAATTATAAGTGGAACTTGGCTCCTGGAGGTTTTCTTGAAAATCGCGGCAAAAACGCCCCAAAAAAGACCCGGCCTTTACATAGACTCCCGTAGTAAATTTCTCCCTTTTCTGGCGTTTTTTAAAACATTTGCAAAAGAGTCCAGTAAAAAAAAACGGAAAAAAAGAAGCTCATTTAGACAAGGAGGGTTTTTTACATTAAGTCTATGGGAGATGATTACAGTCGTTTTCCCGCGTTTTTTTGAAAACGAAAAACGCTGAAAAAACTGATGTTTTTCTGTGCAGTGTAGACAGTCTTAGGTTTATGTAATACTACGATGTCAAGCTGGCCATGGCTAGTCACCTGTTTGCTGGGTGTGGTGCGAGACGGACTAAGGGTACTTTAACACGGTGCGGTTTTGATGCGTTTTTTTGGATGCGTTTTTTGTGCAACAATGTAAAGCATTAATTGTTGTGCCTTCCTGCACAAAAAAACGCATCCAAAAAACGCATCAAAACCGCACCAAAAACTGAACCGTGTGAAAGAAGCCTAAGAGTGGTAATGCAAAACACTAGTTTGACGCAAATGTGATGCCTCCATGCGCCTTCCAACAGCAATATGTCCTGGCAAACCCACACCTGCATGAAGGTGCAGTTTCTGCCTTAGGGTATGTTCACACGGTGTGTTCAATACGTTTTTGGATGTTTTCGATCTGAAAAACGCATTCCAAAGGGCTGCGTAAAACGCATCCAACACGCAGGTTCGTGTTTTGATACGTTTATGCTGCAGCAGAAAAGCACCTTATGGTTTTCAATAGGGCGCCTGCTGCGTCAAACAGATCAAGAAGGGACATGTCACTTCTTTGAACGGATCCAAAATGTAAAACACATGTCGTCTGAACACCAATGCGTGTTTTAAATTGAAAGCAATGTAAATCACGCTACACATTGTTAGATGCGTGTTTGGGTCCATTTAGGGTCCGAAACACAAAGGATCCAAACACACATGTAAAAACAGATCAAAAAACGTATTGAACAGGCCGTGTGAACATACCATTATGCCGCTGATATGGGAGCCTCCTAGTGAGATAACCACTTAAAAAAAGCAATAGTGTTAGCAGTTTCATTGTTAGTTAAAATACTGGGTGTCGCATATGAAAACTGGGACATTCGTAATAAAACCACGAACTATAGTTTATAAAAGCAACATCGAAGCACCAAGAAAAATAATATATACCCTAAAGGTTCGTTTACACGGCAAAGGCAAAATACCGGTCAGATTTTCCAACCGGTATTTTGTCTTTTTTTAGCACGTAGGGGGACTGCTTTGGTCCGTGGTTTGCGGATTCAAGCCGTCCCCCTTCGCACCCACATGTTCATGTTCTGTCCAAAAACCGGGCGGAAGAATGAACATGTTCTAAGTTTTTAGGAACTCTGCGGTGTCAAAAACTGTCCGGCGAAAAAATCCATGCAGTATGGACTGCTGCACGAATTTGCTATATAAATCGATGTAAAGGGTTGACAGTCGCTTTACAGACGGTTTTCAAATCCGAAAACAGTCTCTAAAACAGACGTGAAACCTGTGCCATGGGGACAAGCCCTTAAGGCAGGGAGCATGACCTTTCCTGGTCTAAGGGCCACAATCATTTCCAAGGGCAGCAATAAAACTTAAAAGGGGTTGTATCATTACATTAAATGGTCTTCAGAATAAGGGGACAGTGAAAACAAGCAACTTTGCAATTGGATGTCATTAGCAAAGCTGTCTTATTTTCAGTCTCCCTTATCTTCGTTATCTGTAAACACTGTTCCCCCAGTGCCGGTTGGATTCCACCTCCTTTCATTTAATTGGCTGACGGCTCTACTAATTTATATTGTCTGGCCCCAGGTCATATTCACAGGAGCGTACATTCCTTCCTCTCCCACTCAGAATAAGGGGCCGGCAACATTTCACTTTGCACAGCCAGCAGCTCCACAGTAACCCTGCAGCTGCTTCTACAATCAGAAAACAGCAGAATTGTTTTCGGGGCCTAATGCTGCTGCGTGTAAACATAGAAAGGAGACAGATCTGTGCTGCTCTAGATGAGTTCATAGAAGACTTGATTCAACCTTGATTCAAACCTCCAGCTGTGAGAGAAGAGATCAGTGCTCTGACTTCATAGAAGACTGTCTAGACTAAAGGCAGGCCTGTGGTATGTAAACATACAGCTCTTACAAAATAAGACTGCATATGGAGAGGAACGACACAGTGACATGTGGAATCAGACAGAGAGGGGGGGGGGGTAGAGCAGGGATGTGCTATCCCCTCCCACTGATCTCAAACAAACACACTGACTCGTGAGCGAGCACGAACAGAGAAGGGGGGGGGATGTCATCCCCCTTCAGTTAAGCAACACCCAGCTGGGAGGGGAAGAGACCCACGGGGATTTGACGAGCTGAAAACTGAAAGACAACAAACAGACAAATTGATGAAGCGATAAATCCCCTTTAAGGTGGTATTATCATCCGAGATACTTATGGCATATCAAAACCTGTATAGGTTCCACTTATAGGACCCCCATCCATCAGGAGAAAGCTGGTTTTGTTCTCCCATTAGCACTCTAGAAAGAAACAGACCTTGAACACCGCTCTCTCCGTTATAGTTTATGCAAGTTGTGGAGACAATCACCTGTTTTACTGCTCCAATAGACAACAATGAAAATAACTGCACTCATGCATGATATCTCCACCTCATCTATCCCCTTCTGGAGTGCCACACAGGTGCCAGGAGACCCCTCTTTTGCCCATACAGAAAGGGTGAAAGTTTGTTGTTTTTTTTAAATATAATGACATAGTTAATCTGCCACTTTGGCAAATCACACTGATACAAGTAAATACCTCCAAAAATAAAATGATTCACAAAGAAGAAAGTTACATGAACTTTATTTTATTAATACTTTAGAAAAAGTCAAGTAACAGAAATTTTCAGACATACAATAAAAAAGGCACAAAAATAAAAAATATACGTCTTTAAATGGCACAGAGCTTGGTTAATGCGATTTTTTGTCCTGAATTTATAACAAAGATTTAATGTGCATTTGGGCACCTCCCCTGGTATTTATCTGCATTTATGATGTCGATAGAATCCTGTTCTACTAGGAGATAGGTTGCAATGGACAAAAAGCTACCATTTTAAATTCTGCCGTTTTTAGAGCAATGGACGACAAGGCTAATCTTTGTTACTTGTGATAAATGACAGGGGTTGTCCACTTGGAAAAAAAAAACTCTATTGAAATGAGGCCAGCATGAGCAAAAAACAAACAAGATACTCAGCTACCCATCCGCCAATGCTAACACTCATGAGCCCTTTGTTGATCCTCCTCTTCACTTTCGGAAGTCCATTCACTTTCAATGCATGTTATGACAAGAACCCAGAAGTGAAAAGGAGCAGACCTCCTGGAAGGAAGCGCCTAAGTGGCAGCAGGAAGGGACAGGCGAGTATCATATTTTTTCTTTGCCCAAACCCGGGCCTACCGATATACTTATATAAGCCGAGTTTTCAGCACAAAAAATGTGCTAAAAAACCCCCCCCCTCGGCTTATCCCCGATCACTTCGGCACTCGGGCGCTCGAGGCCCGGGGCCCCGGCAGGGACGCTTTCATTATATGGACCCCCTCAGGGGGCACATATAACCAATGCCGATCAGCTCACAACGTGGGGCATGCGGTGGCCCCAGGCGTGTCGGACCTTCCCCTGCACGCGACTCCCCGAAGCGCAGGCAGAAGGAACCATGCGGAGCGAGAGTGAGCGCTCCCGCTCCGCAGTTGCCCCGGGGGCGCAGACTGCCCCCGCCCGGATTTTTCCAGCAAGGCAGCGTTTTTCATCCCGCTGCGTGCGCGACCTGAACATCACCCGCCGGGGAGAAACGAGGGCGCGCCCAGAGACGGGGCAGCGAGGAGAGGGTAAGTGGTTTTTTTTTTTTTTTTTTTTTCCTCCTATACCCCTTTCCCATAACCGTCTATGGGGCATATACCCGCCTATACCCCGCCTAGGGAAAACCCAAATCCCCATTTCGCCTAGGGGGACCTTATACCTGCCTATTAACCCACTATACCTGCCTAGGGGGGAATTCCTGCCTATGAGGACCTAATCGCCTATAATGACCTATACCTGCCTAAACCCGTCTATGGGGGACATTAAACTGCCCCATAACATCCTAGGGGGACATTAAATGGGTAACAAGCCCATATTCCTATGGGGGACATAAACGCCTATACCTGCCTATTTGGGGGCATTACACTGCCTATCCTCCTAGGAGGACATTAAATCCTATACCTGCCTATGTAATTTTTTTTTGGTACTATTTTAAAATTCAACCCCGTAGCCGCTGCATTTTCCACTCTAGGTTATACCTTTAATAAGCTTTCCCGGTTTTTGTGGCAAAAGTAATTTCCTCGGCTTAACTCGGGCAGGTTTTACTAAGTTTAAAAATAAATTGATTGAAGGTCAATTTCCCTTTTAAGCCCATTGCAGCAGATTTATCATATTCATCTTTTTTTGTATACCTTGCAACCAAATATTTACTTAATACCCAAAAATTAACGTCCCCTTATCCCAAGGAAATCTATATTTTTGATTCTACAGCTCCTATGTAGACCCGCGTGTCTCCACAGTAACAGGTAAGAAACAAATTCTAGGAAGTGTAATCTCGAAGGCTTGCGCTTATTTCCATTTGTTCTCTACTTTGTTTTAACATTTTTGGCCAGAAAAGACAGATAAAAGGGATGAATGTTGGCCTTTAGATTGAAGACACCTCAATTGGGAAGGTGCTTTCTATGTTTGTGAAAGCGAACATGTCTCTAACAAATTTGGTCTCCTGTCTAATAAAACCCACGCTGCCTTGGAGGAAACGTGTAGATGACGTTAAATACATTATAGCAATGGACAAGCTGACAGTTCCTCTTTAGGGTAGGTTCACTCACTGCAGATTGCAACTGTAGTGAAACCTATGAAAAATCCTTAGTAAATCCATAAAGTTCTTGTTTTAGTATCAACCCAGTGCAATCGCCTCTAGAGACTGAAAGGGAATTTTATTTTTTACCCTTTTGTTTCTCCCTGGATCAATAAGGGGGGTTTTGTGTTGTTTTATGGGAGAAAACAAATCTTAAAAATACTTATCAGCCTCCATTCCAATGCTGATGCTGCTGGAGGTCCTCCCTATTCTGTCAGGTTCGTGTACTATTGCTTGACCTTCCTGTGGGAAAACGAAAGGGGTTTTTACAGGTAAGGTTTTCAAGGATTTGTATTTTTGGGAAAAAGTCGAAAAACCGACCGTCAACCATCCCAAGACTTTGAACAAAATCCCCCTCAGAAATCTAAAATGAACGGTTTTCAGCCGGATGGATTTTTACACCCGCTGGCGTTCTGAAAAACTCAGAACATGCACAATCTTCCGTCTGGTTTTCGGGTGGAAGCTGTGTTATTCAATGGTTTAAGGGGATGGGCGAATACGCAAACTGCAGACAGAACCGTCCCCCAAGACTATTGAAAAGATGATAAAATATCGGCCAGATTCTTAAAACACAATCCGACTGGCATTTTACATTTGCCATGTGGCCGTACCCTAAGGCTGCATTCACATTTTGCATTTTCTTTTTTGTGTGTTTCTAATATACATCCAAAAAATCCCTGTTTTCATTTAAATTTACCCAAACTTCACCCGTTACAAATCTGAATTCTAAAAACACACGCGTTTGAAATGCATGTTTTTTTTCACTTGAAAAATACGATATGTGAACCCATCCTAAAATGTTCCTTGTTCCCCTTTTATATTGGATTACTAAATTATGTTGAAAGGAAACGTGCCATCAAAAAATGAATTCTTGTTAACTCACGGTTTTATGTCAGACAATTTTAAAGAATTTTTGGTTATTTTTTTTAAATGTTCCATATCGCTTTCAATATTTAAGAATTCTTAAATCCTACAGTTTTCACTTTGGCCACTAGTCCTAATAGTCTCATACTTCCTGTTCTGTAGAGAGATTTTCAGTAGTCTGCTTATCATCAGTAAAAGCAGGATTACACCGAAAGGTGACACCAAGGTGTGTACAGTTGTGCTCAAAAGTTTACATACCCCGGAAGAATTTTTGCTTTCTTTTTTCAGCGAATATGAATGAACACAAAAACTTTTTTCCACTCATGGTTAGTGGTTGGGTGAAGCCATTTATTGTCAAACTACTGTGTTTTCTCTTTTTAAATCATAATGACAACCAAAAACATCCAAATGACCATGGTTCACAAAACCCTGGGATTTTGGCCTGATAACATGCACAGAAGTTAACACAAATGGGTTTGAATGGCTACTTAAAGTACAGTAACATCCTCACCTGTGACCTGTTTGCTTGTAATCATTGTGTGTACATAAAAGCTGAGTGAGTATCTGGGATCCAGACAGACTCTTGCATCTTTCATCCAGCCACTGACGTTTCTGGATTGTGAGTCAAGCAAAAGATTTGTCAACGGATCTACGGGAAAAGGTAGTTGAACTGTATAAAACAGGAAAGGGATACAAAAAGATAGCTAAAGGAGATGATAAATGTCAGTCAGCTGTGTTCAAACTGTGATTAACAAATGGAAAATCAGGGGCCCTGTAAAAACCAAACCACGGTTAGGTAGACCAACAAAAATTTAGGTCACAGCTGCCAGGAAAATTGTTCGGGTTTGAAAAAGAAAAACCCACAAATAACATCCCTGAAATACAGGACTCTCTGAAACTAGGGGTGGGCTGTTTCAAGATGCACAATAAGGAGGCACTCGAAGAAAATGGGCTGAAAGGCGAGTCGCCAGAAAAAGCCATTACTGCGAAAATCCCACAAATATCTCCCTACAATACGCCAAACAGCACAAGACAAGCCCCAACTTTGGAACAAGGTCATTGAAGTGATGAGACCAAAAGCTGACTTTTTGGCCACAACCAAAAAACTTAAAATTTGTAGAGGTGTAAACAAGGCCTATAATGAAAGGAACACCTTTCCCATACTTAAAGCACGGGGGAGGATCACTGATGTTTTGGGATGTGGGGAGCAACAAAGGCACAGGAAATTTGGGTCAAAGTTGAAGGAAAGATGAATGCAGAACTTATCAGCAAATACTGGGGGCCAAATTTGCCTCATCAGCCGGGAAGCTGCGCATGGACGCACTTGGACGTTCCTAACAACGATCCAAAACACAAGGCCAAGGACCTGTCATTCATACAGCAGAAAAAGTGAAGGTTTGGAAGGCCCCTCTCAGTCTCCTGACCTCAATATCAATGAGCCCTCTGGGAAAATCTCAAGCAAAGCGCAGTTCAGCAAGACAAACCCAGAAATTACAGGAACTGGAGGCCTTTTTGCCAAAAGTAATGGGGCCCCCGAGTCCTCAACCACCCAACTACCACAAAAGATTTCAAGCTGTCATTGATGTTAGAGGGGAAAATACACGGCATTAAGAACTGGGGGATGTGAACTTTTGATCAGGGTAATTTGGAGGTTTTTGGTTGTTATTGTGATGTAAAAAATGAAAACACAGTAGTTGACAATAAATGGCTTCAACCAACCACGAACCATGAGTGGAACAAAGTTTCTGTGTTTTCATATTCTTTGAAAAAAGGCCAAGACAGCAAAAATTCTGCCGGGGTATGTAAACTTCTGAGCACAACTATAGATAACACAGCAGGATCCACCAGTCACAATAGAAGATAGTCACAGCTGCCCCTCTAGCCTCCAAGCACACTGACTTGTTCCCACGTCACAGAGAATGCCTAGAAAACTCTCCTATAGAAGTCAATGGGTCTGATCCAGTCCACAGGCTCCTATGTCCATGTAGCTGTTGTAAAGTATCTCTCTAATTTCTGTAAAAGCCGTGCAGGCAATAAAGCTTACCCCACAATCTTATATATAAGACCAAATTTAGAAATCTACAAATCATAAAATAAAAACGGCCGAGAGAAAAAGAACATGGATCAGGGTCTGGTTTTAATAAGTAAAAAGAAAATGGCGACAGATTCCCTTTAAAATTTGTGCTCCCAAAAGAAAAAATTTAATAAATAACTGGTCCCAAAAGGAAGAAGGAAAAATGTTTTCTCTCTTTCCTCTGCTGGAATCCACATACATTTTAGCAAAGGAATGATGCAGGGGACATGGCCCCTCACATACAGTTGGAGAGGCACCAAACATACAGACATCTCACAGGTAAACCTCCTTGGTTGCTCATCCAAAAGCCTAAATTATCAAACATAACAGCACTTAAAACACTCACAACATAAAACACGTAACCTACAGCATAAACATTTGTAACACTTTCATGTCCTCTCTGCTATGAGAAAGACATTGCAATGAGCCTTAAAAGGTGCAATTATTTGGGATGGAACAGGAGGAGGACAATTGACGATACAGATAGAAGATTGGGGGTAAAGGATTTGGAACAGTTTGGAGGGGATGGAGTAGTTGTAGAAGGAAGCTGGTAACATGCAGCAAATAAATATCATCACTACTTATTACTCATCATTTGTGGCTCTTATCACTTGTCTCCGAAGTTTGAGAAGAATTTCGATCAGGTTTTCAGCTAATACCATAGCAAATGATTAGCTTATTTTTCGAAAATTAAGAGGAACTAATGTAGACCTTATACTGATAAGGCTGAGTGGCTATGAACTGCCTGAACATAGGGAACTGTTCAGACCCTCAATCACAAATATAATCCTCTATGATTTCTATGACCAGTGCTAGGGAGGAAGGGGAAGGCCAAAGAAATGACCCATATTTAACTTTCTGTCAGACAGGACACAGCTTTACAGGAGTATATTACTGGATGTGTGTTGTTAATCCCTCAATTATCTTAGACCCCCCAACAAAGCTGGCATAAATCTTTGCACCCCACTAGGCTGTTTTAAGCCTCTGAGAACACCAAACCAATGGGGATGCTAATATCAACCCCTGCACAAGTCTAGATCACCAGGTGTGTCGATACTATTTACGCTGAAACTCGAAGGCCACAGGGGAACATATTTATATCCTTTCTAACCCTATATATCCTTTACAACCCTAGACTACCAGGGATGCCGATATGAACACATTCACAACGCTAGATCACCCAGTATGCCGAGATTATTCACTTCAAAAGCCTATACCACCAGGGAACATATGAACGCCAATACATCCCGAGACCACCAGGGATGCTGATATGAACACATTCACAACCCTAGATCACCAAATATGCAGAGATTATTCACTTCAAAAACTTATACCACCAGGGAAAATACTAACTCCTTCATAACACTAGACCACAAAGGATGCCGATATCAACCCCTTTACAACCCTAGACCACCCGGTAAAACTGTCATCTAAAATTTTATTTTCAGTTGTCTAAACATAAGTGTGACTGAAAAACAAGGTAGGTAGTTATGATTCAACGTGGATTAGAAGGGTATGTTCACACAATGTACTGCGGCACGTACAGTGCACGCCGCAGTACATCGTGTGTTCCAGGAGCTCGTGCTAATACGCGCGCACTCCCGTGGCGCGGGGGGCTCGTATTGTACAAGCGGGGAGAGGAGGAGTAATCCATAGTTCGCTATGAGAACTATGGATTACCGTAATTACCGTATCTTGCCCGTATTAGAGTGCAAATACGCACCGAAATGCACGCCAAAATTACCCCGTGTGAACATACCCTAACACAAACAGTGACAAATCCTCAACTTTTAAAAGAAAACAAACAAAAAAAAACCATCACAATGTACAGTACACAATATATATACATCATAAAGCAAGTCTGAATACATCCTATTTTTACTAGTTTCCCCTGACTACCTCCTACTTTTATTAGGTATCCAGGGTCCTTATACATGGCAACCTTTCAATCATGATTAGATATGAGAAAACTGGACACCCAATAAGAACACCAAATTGTGTGTGTGGTCAAGCCTCTTCAAACAAGACATTATGCAGAAACCCATCCTGATGTCTGCAAGTCGAGTTAAACGACAAGAAACATTGATGTAATCCTTTAGGGTAAGTTCACATGACGAGTTTGGATGCAGATTTTGGGTACGGGTTCTGCACCCAGAATCAGTGTCCAGTTGAGTGTACAGTGATCTACACTGTGCACTATATAAAAATCAGCGTAAGGGCTTGTTCACACGGAGTTTTCACTCTGTTACAGGTGCTTTTCAGATCCGTCTTGGGGACCGACAGAGCGGACCCCAAGACAGATCTAACAATTAGCAGTGAGATTATCACTGCTTTCTATGACAAACATACAGCGGCGTGCACATGACAGATCGCCGCTGCGTGTTTCAAAAGTGCAGCTCCGCTCCGTCTTAAAAATAATTGCATGTCAGATCCGTCTTGGGGTCCGCTCTGTTGGCCCCCAAGACGGATCTAAAAAGCGCTTGTAACACGGAGTGAAAACTCCGTGTGAACAAGCCCTAATAGTTTAGACTACGCTGGGTTTTTTTTTCCCCCCAGTGTTAATCGGTTCGTAATGGCCACGCCGTCACAGCTCTGGCACATCAATTCTTTGGCGTGGGTTACGTGTCGATAATGATAAAGTGCCCGAGGCAGCAATCCGCTTTGGGCAGTCCGGATCGTTTCCTCACTGAAATTCCATGCTGTCAAGTGCGCAATTTCAGTGAGGAAATGAACGCGATCAACCTGCCGTGTGAACGTACCCCGAGTAAGGATTTAGAGGTGTTGTCCAGGGTTAGAAAAAACATGGCTGCTTTTTTTTCAAAAAAACAGCACCACATCTGTCTAGCGCTTGTGTCTGGTATCCTGGCTCCACTGAGTAACGGGCTGAGCTGTAATACCAGACACAACCTGTGAAAACATGTGGTGCCCTTTCTGGAATAAATCAGTCATTGTTGTTAAGTATTAAGCAAAAAGGCTTTGCTTCCAAAAAAACACCACCACTCCTGTCCATGGCCTGTATTTGGTTTTGCTTCCTGGATCATTCACTCAGACGCATGGACAAAAAAAGCAGTTTTTTTTTTTTTTTTTTAAAGTTAGATACGTTTTTATGCTCAAAAAACAAACAACCGGTAAGGGTACGCTCACACGATGTACTGCGGCATGTACAGTACATCATGTTTTTCGGGAGCTCGCGCTAGTACGTGCGTACTCCCGCGCGTATTCAGCGCAAGTAATTGACATGTCCCTTATCTCCCCGCGCGTACAATGCGATCGTATAATACGAGCGGGGAGAGGTGGCGTAATCCATAGTTCTCTATGATTACCGTAATTTTGGAATTACCCCATGTGAACATAGCCTAAGTATGCATCCAGGGCAAGCAACAGCAATCAACACACTAAGACAGCTACTGCCCATTTCCAAGATACGATCCTTACAACCCAGCAAGTTTACAGCGATAGTGGCATGATCCAAATCCAGAAAAGCACAATACGAATTAAATATATATATGATATGTAATGATCTAGGCCAGACAATGCCAACAAATGACAAAGTGCTGCAAAATGATCTCTGTAAGTGTTGATCACAGTGATTACGTCGAATGTAGTCCATGTCCTACTACTGGTTTGATACACAACATGACATGAATTCAATGATCCTATATTATCAGTAATGCTGGTATAATGCCCAGAGCCAGAATGGCACTTGGAAAAGGCACCACTGAGTAACGCCACTCACTAATAAGGCACAAATCAAAATTCAAAAAGGTGTGAAATTGGACGTGACAACAATCAGCGCTGCTGCTTCTTCTATTAGAAAACCATAGTAAAACAAGTAAAAGAATATAGTTGAACTGTTTAAAAAAAGTGGATCTGTAATAAATAGTAGAATATATAGAAAAGGCAACAAAACTCCCAGTCAATAACGAGTGCCTCAGTCGGCAATGAAAACGCTTAATACTTTCAATGTGCTCCGGGGCAATGACATGGTTGCCAGCATGACCTGCACTCTCTCACGGTGAGGGTTAGAAAGAGGTCTCATTTAATCTGGGCTTGGGCGGAGGTTTAGGTGGTGATGGTGAAGGGGTGGGAATATCGAATACTGCTGCAGAGGACTGAGAAGATGGTGATGGGGCAATACAAAGAGGTGACGGTTGCTGAGGGGCCGGGGAGGCTGGACGTCTCACCGGTGCAGAGCCCCGAGATGACTTGGCTCTGTTGGCAGTCACATCAAGGCTTGATCGGCGGGAGTCAGATTGATGGGACTCTGTGAAACGGGCGAGCTCTTGACAGCGCTCCACAAAACTGCCACCGATGTGGGGAGACGGTGGATTAGAGCTTTGGGCATCGACTAACAGATGGGTGTTCGGAGCTATACTGGGTTTTGTGCTGGAGCGAGGCAGTGTGTCTGACTTGTGCAATGAATTGAAACTTCCTGATAGGTGCGGCTGCAAACTGCACAGAGACGCCCAAGCCTCGCACCGAGCAGCTGAAGCCTGAGGGCGATGTGAAGAGGACACCACAAGCCGATAGAACCGATCGCGTATGCCGTCACTCAGCTGGGACTGTAAGCTGCAGGAAAGAACCATAAACAGTTATAAAGACACCAGTGATATCACCAAAGGTTAGAAGTGCTAGTGCTGCCCTTTACCAAAATAAGTCAAGATTTATTCAGTTCAGGTCCAGTTTACATCTGCGTTGGGCATTCTGCTTGGATAGTCCATAGCAAAAGCAGCACCGGATCCATTACATGATGGACACTAAGGCCATGTTCACGTCTTATTCACGGCGTAATTGCGGGACGGATTTCACCCGCAATTACGCCGTGTGTTCGGATGGGAAGCGGGGGGGAGGGGCTGGGGAGGGGGGGGGGGCCAAAGACATACATTATCCACAGCACTTAGACGATGTGAATACTTGACATGTCACTTTCTCCCCACTTGCCGAATTTCGCGAGCGGGGAGGAGACGTAATCCATAGTTCTCTATGAGAACCGTGGATTACCGTAATGACTGGGACGGATTTCAGCCCGTAATTCGCGCAGTACGTCCCAAAATAAGCCGTGTGAACATAGCCTAACAGTACCTAACGTACCCCATTAATCACTTTAGGGTCCATCAGGTTTCTGTCTTTGTAATGGAAAAATAGTGCTGCATGATTTATTCATCATTTCTGACAGAATCAATGCAGAGGCTTCAAAAAGAACCTCATACAGAGAACCTAGCCTGATCCATACAAAGTCAATCAGCACTAAATACATGACTGATGAGACCTGGATATGGAACAAAGAAGGAGCAACACTCAGGAATTTGTCCACAACGTGGAATAGGCTGTTTTACAACAAAGCTTACATACAGACTTGCCCCTCCACCAGCAGAATGTATACCTTGCTATTGACGCACGAGGATTCACAGCGTGTGAGAAGGACGTGGCGGGGCTCATTTCAGGAGTACGGGTTAGCGCCAGGTCACACTGCTTCAGCTGTTCCAGCAGCTCCTCCTGAGTAAGACCCCCCAGCTCTGCAGTGGGTAAAAACAAAGAAAATGGAAAATTAGAGCTGATGCGAAAAGTTGTGTTGCATTTTGATTTTCAGGTTTTTGCCCAAACCAAGATGTTGCCAGCACAATTAAATAGTTTGTACAGTTGAAAAATAAAATATGTCCATCAAGTTCAACTAAGGAAGCGGAGAAGATGTAAATGAAAGGAGTGTTCTAGGTTATTTTTAAAGGGGGTTTTCCCATCAAGTAAAACTGATGTGGGAGCTTGCAAATTAAATAATAAACATGTTTTACCATTCATCATTACAGACTATGGTATAAAAAATAGCACTAAAGCCATCAAGCTGCTTCTTTTATTTGTTCTCTTTAGTGGCATTTTTTCCTGTCTCCCCCCTCGGGAAAAAAATAAATAAAATAGAAACCAGTATGTGCATTGATAACAAATACCCATATGTTTGGTTCCTGCAGACATTTGAACGCAGGACACCTATGCTGAAAAGGCAAAAGTGCTAACCACTCAGCTACATTGTAGCTACTCATAGCTCTTGCATTTTTGGTTACGCAGGGGTAGAGTTCACTTTCAGGCACACGAAAGCTAAAAGATGCACCAAATGTATATAGCGGTTAACACATGGTGGGAAGCTGACTTTCCCAGGCATCCATAAAATGCGCTAAAAGTATCAGGCACAGGTGCAATTAAAGAGGACCTGTAACATTGACGGACACGTCTATTTTAATACTAGTATTCTCCATGAAATAATTCTGTAGCTTCTTCTCTTATAACTATGTTATGGGTTTCTCGGTCATTCCATTTAGAAATTCATAACCAATCTGTCAGCTGGGGGGACTGGAAGGTTTCTGCCAACACAGTCCAACACACGCCTTTCCAAACTGGAACGGTAACACCCAGCTGACAGATTCAGTAATATGTTTCCAGTAAGAATAACATAGGAACAGCAACACCCAAAGTTATAAGAGAAGATGCTACAGAATTGTTATTTCATAGGGAACACAAGGATTTACTAAAAGAGACATGTCAGGAGAGGTCACAGGGCTTCTTTCAATAGAAAACCTCCCAGCATGCATTAGCATCTCAGGACACATGCTCATTAATCTTGTAAGCTACCGCCCAGTGTGCACCAGTCTCTCTCCACACCTTGTGCCAGATCGGGCAAGTAGTCAGAGTCTGAGTGACCATATCCCTTTAACCCTTAGTACCCTGTCTCTAGACCAGGGGTGTCACACTGCGGCCCACCAGCTGTTGGGAAACTACAACTCCCATGATGCCCACACTTATAGATTATACAAATGCATGATGGGAGTTGTAGTTTCCCAACAGCTGGAGGGCCGCAGTTTGACACCTGTGCTCTACACTATCCACACGGCCTAGAAATGGTGATAATCAATGCTTTTTTTGATAGCTGCACCATTTTGTCATTGTCCATTTGAGGGGAAAAGGGGAGAGCAAAATGCTCTAAATGTAAAAAGCCATAAGTTTGATTGCTGAAGTCACCAGTCTGTAAAAGTGGGTTAATAAGACACGTCTTGAAAAAAATGACAAATTATATGACAACACTGCAAAGGCTGCAGGAGGCTGTAAGTAATAAGATGACTATAATTAGGTAGTGAATTAGTCATACATTAAAACACACAGGGCACCAAAAAGTTCAGAAAGCTCATACCTCTGCTTTCTCCCTTATTCGTCACCTCCATCGCAGTAGTAAGATCCCACATTTGGAGGCAACCACTCGCATGTCCAGTGAAGAGGTAGCGCCTTGGACGGGAGCCTATACGACTAGATCCTTCACACTCATGAACAGTAAAAGAGGTAATGGGGGTACTATCTACCGAACGCACCTCACAGATCCTACAGAAAAAAAATTGTGATTAGCTAAAGAGAAAGCAAAAATCGTTCAAACCCATCTGCAAACAACTTGTACAATGCACATAATTACCCAGAAAACCCTAAAGAAATTAATACTTTGCAATTTCAAGATTAAAAAGAAAAAAAAAAATGGCGTCAAGTGGACCCAGTGTTTGTATCAACGCATTTAATGGTTTATATTGATTGCATTATCTATTGGAAAAATTTCTAATAAAAAAAAAAAAAAAGAAAGGACCTCTTTCCAGTGGAAGACAGACGGACGTAGACAATGTTGGAATCGGGAACGACACGCTGAATGAAAACCTGCTGATCGTCGCGTTCTCCAAAAGGACCTGAAAGTTAAAGTGAACGAATATTACGGAGACTAGAACAAAGGTTTTTGGTATCAGTATTTTAGTCTCAAGCCTCATTTGCTCAATCATTTGAGCCTTTTAAAAGGGTTCACAAACTGTCCCTTTGCTGTGATCCCTAGTGTGGGATCTATCTAAGTGTGGGATCTAAGCTTCTATCTGTGGGACAACCTGACAAAGTGTTCAGTTTCCCTGCAGCGCCATCAAAAGGAACATGAAGCATTACACAGTCCTTTCATATGAATGGGTTATCTGTGCAATGCGGGACAGGACAGGTCTCAAATAATACTGACTTAAAGTGGTTGTCTCGCTACAAAGAATAGCTTTCAAGTTGTAGGGAACACAAAATAAAGACATTTTCCAAATATATTGCTTTGTTCCTCTGTTTTCCCTAAGGAGATACAAGTGAATTTATGACCTCTCTGGCTATTTCAGTTCCTCAGTAACAGACCTGTAAACAATTCTCCCTCTGCTGTTTGTTCTATGAGATAGCAGTGAGTGAAGTCATCACACAGGTCATGGCAGTGTCCTTGCTGCTGAGCAGTAAAAAGCTCGATTTATGTAAAATAAACAGAACTGTAATTAGGACTTTTGTTTGAGGGATCAGATGAGAAGTCTTGTTAGTAGTTTGAGAAGCTAATCTGATCTAATTAGCAACTGAAAGCACAGCACAGCAGGGAGCTGTACAAGCACAAGCTGTATGCAAATTAGTCAGTCTGAACCAGGAAGTGGCAGAGTATTTCATTCATGTATCCTTTGAAACTCTGTAGGGAGACAACTCCTTTAAGAGAAAATTTGCTTAGGTTTTAAAAGGTGGAAATTACTAACATTTTTCACCAACACCATGGGTAACACTATTAATAGCTTCAATTTTTCCAGTTTTTATTGATAATTACAGAATTTAATGTCTGAAATGTACTTCAAAATGATAGACTAGAGGAAATAAGCAAGTTAAGATGAATAAAATCAAAAAATTAATTTAAATCTAGATGTTTGACTCTTCACAGCGGCCACCTCTCGCCGATGGGCATTCTTTTTACACTTGCATTCAGATAATGTTCTAAAATTTTCTTCCCAACATTACTGCACACAAATGTGCTGCCCTTGTAGGATGCTTTCCTTTCACCTTTTATACAGTTCATCACAAAAAAGCTTAATGGGGTTTAAGTCAGGTAACTCTATTCTTAGAAGCCTACTGGCTGCTTCCTGTCTTCTTGGCTAGTTCCGACATAACCTAGAAGTTGTGTATGATTGTCTTGCTGTAATATGAACCTCTGACCAACTAGGAATATACCAGAGGGTATTACATGGTGCATCAGAATGCTATGGTAGCCCTTTTTGCCCAGTGCACCTGTCACTCTGTGCAAGTTGCCAAGTCTGGATTCAGCAAGAGAGCCCCAAGACCCTCACGCTTCCTCCTCCACGTTTGAGATCTAGTGTCACACACGGAGGAAATCATTCTTTCACTTATTCAAAGACATACATAAACCCTGCAATAGATGTCAAATTTTGATTCTTCAGTCCATAAGACATTCTTCCACTCTTCTCAGTCCACTGGAGGTGCAGTTTGGCCAATGCAAGCCTTCTTTTATGTGACAATCATAGCAATGGCATTCTCATTGCTGCTTGACATATAGAACCTTCACAGATGATTTGGAAACTGCATTGTGCACTGTGTTCGAAGATTTTAAGCTGTGCAGCACCAAGCACACAAACGGTTTGGTCTCAAAGACTTATCATCTGATTTAGAAGTGGCCTTTGGTCCTCCAGACCTCTTCATGTCAAACAAGAAATGAAGGTGATCCAGCGATTCCAAACTAATAAAACCGATCTTTATTGGAACACTAAAAAAGGTGCATCACAGGCAACAAAGCCGACACGTTTCGGGGTGGACACCCCTTAATCACAGGTCCACCCCGAAACGCGTCGGCTTTGTTGCCTGTGATGCACCTTTTTTAATGTTCTAATAAAGATCGGTTTTATTCATTTGGAATAGCTGGATCACCTTCATTTCTTGTTTGGCTACTGTTTCCTACCACCGGGAAGATCCGTGCGATCCAGGACATAGGATTGGTGAGCTGGCTTATCCTTTGTATATATTGCTCTTCATGTCAGTGTCTCCTTGTGCCTATTGGTGGTATAGGAAACTGAACTGACTTCTACCAATGCAATTTCTCCGAAGGACAGATTTATACTTTTAATGGTTATAATTGTCTGTCTGTTCTTATGTTACTTGCCTTTTTTTTTTTTGTTCTAATGATAGCAAAACTGTCCAAATTCTTCTCCAAGGGGTGTTGTAATGCAGTCTTTTCCAACACTGGTTACATAGAATCAGAGGGTTTGAAAGTAGACTCCAAAAGTTGAGACCTCTACAGGAATAGTTTGTATCCAGTTTCAAACCATAATTTGCATTCAGTGCTACAGAGTAGCTGTCCTTGATGTCTTCTCTGAAAGAAGTCCTTAAGTTAAAACCAGAAATTCAGGCTTTTCTTCCGCTTGAGGTAATGAAATTCATATTATTTGTATGTATTTAACTTACTTTACAACCTTTAAACCATTTCACACGATTTTCTGTATCAGAACTGTGTTATATCAAAAATAACTGGAAAAATAGATGCGTTCTAAAACTTTTGACTAGTAGTGTACAACATTGTTTTTGCAAACGAATTCAAGAATGGAGTCTGCAATAAACTGGTATTGGTGATATTTTACCAAATAAAACAGATGTTAGACGTTTATTGAAAAAAAAAAAACAACTTATTAGCAGTTAGGCAGATTTACCAATATCATTTCCTGCGCTGCAGCCCGCATGTCCGTCAATATCTTCTAAAGAAAGGATTTTAAAAGATGCCAAAGGGGTGGATCCAGGCTGGGTAGAAATCATACCGCGGAAGCGAGTGACCGTCCATGTGCGCACATGATTATTATCTGCACAAACTGGGTAAGAGGGGGAAGCACAAGGGGTTACAGGTGCTGAAACAGTGACTGTTTATAACTGCAGTAGATTCTGCACTAGATGTAGTTTAACGTCTGGCATACTGTTAAAGGGGTTTTGCCACAAAGTAAAATTGATGTGGAAAGTTTGTAAATTAAATAATAAACATTTTCACCATTCATCATTATAAAAAATTCTGCACCGTTTTTGTTTTAGTTGCTCCTTTAGTGATCTATTGTTTACAGCTGGTCTCCAGAGGATACGACCAGGGCTGAGAGCTCCTCAGTCCTGGTCAAGACATGCTCAGGCATCACCTCTGCTCTCAGGCAGCTATTGAGTGTTCAAACCCCAGGTGCTGTCACTCTACTCCCGTCCTCTGTGCTCCTTAGTAATTAGTCAAACAGTGCAAATAAATAAAAAAAAAAAAATAAACCTCAATCAGTTCTGTGCATTGATAAAGAGAAATAAAATCCACAGGTTTGGTTCCTGCAGGGATTTGAACTGAGGACCCTTATGCCTGGAGGCAAAAATTTTACCTCTGAGCTACAATGTAGCTACTTCAGTTCTACAAATAAACAGACTATTCTTTGACTACAGAGAGGAAAGGCCTGGTGATGTCATCCTGCAGGGTCACATGATATGCAATTCAAACAAATCACACACGCCCCCTTATGAGCACACAGAGCTGAAGAGCAGGATACAGGAGGTAGGAAATCAGATTGTGGCAATACCCCTTTAAAGCTAAAGCATGCCCCATCCTTTGCAGATTCTTCTATGGAAAGACTGTGAATTTCACCATTTGTACTTTGAGTAAACTGTGCTAAATAATCTGCATTTAAAGGGAACCTGTCAGGTTCCTTACGCTTCCCTAGCAGAGGACAACATAAGGCAGTGACAGATGAGCTGTTTATGGGCTGGTTCACACGGCTTATTGAAGCCGTAATTGCTAGACGGATTTCGCCCGCAATACGGCTTGAATAAGGGGCGGGGGCGCTGACCGCCGGCCCCATAGACTATCATCATCCACGGCGCGTATCCCGCCGGGATAATGTGCATGTCACTTTCTCCCCGCCCGGCGGATTCGCCGAGCGCAGAGGGTAGACGGAATCCATAGTTCTCTATAAGAACGTGGATTACTGTAATGGCTGGGACGGATTCCAGCCGTATTGCAGCGCAGTACGGCGCGCAATACGGCTGCAATCCGTCCCTGCAATAAGCCGTGTGAACGGCCCTTTTCAGTGCATCCCTTATGCCAGGCATCCTCAAACTGCGGCCCACCAGCTGTTGGGGAACTACATCTCCCATCATTCCCACTGTTATAGATTATACAAATGCATGATGGGAATTGTAGTTTCCCAACAGCTGGAGGGCCGCAGTTTGAGGATGCCTGCCTTATGCTATAAAGTAACAGTGTTTCAAAGAAATTCTGTTCTCCTCTATGCAGTGTGCGCCAACAGAGATGAACATGAGCCGCTACTGCACCCACGCAGACCGCCGATTGGCATTCTTCATAGCAATAGGTAGAAACCGGTCTATCAGCGGTGGATGTGCAGGGCAAGTGGCCGCTCTCGAACCTCATTGGTATCTTGTTTTCAAGATGTGAACAAAAATTCTCTGAAGTGACACACTGCTGTAAATGGCGGGTCGGTCATTATCCTCACTGAGCACAGCAAAAGAAACCTGACAGATTCCCTTTCAGTGTGAAAGCCTTAGGACGTGAATCTAAAGGCAGCAGGAGAGCGGCAGTATGTGGAACAAAATAATTACCTGATATGAGGTGTCGTTCCGACAGCATGATTTTAGTGACTGGACTACGGTGGACAGTAAAGGTCTGGAACAGTTGAGGCCCAGACCCAACAGTCTCTGGGTGCTGGACTATAACTCTGACAACTCCAGAACTTGTGCCATACGCAATCTCAATCCAATTACCACTGTCGCCTGTGTAAAAATATGTAATTTTAGTCAGAAATGTGACACACCATAAAAGATCGTTCTGCCATTGCAAAACTAACAAAAAAATCTCTAACTTGTCTTAGGTGTGAGATAGACACTGAGGGCAGTGATGGCGTCCTCTGAAGGATCGCGGTAAAGCTCTGTAACGAGAAGATCATTGTCCTTCATGCGCAAAGGAAACTTCTGGACATCTGCAAAAAAATCCAAAAGGTACAATGTGAGATTCATGCAAAGATCAATGTTAAGAATAAGGTGAAAAAAAATCAATTAGCAGTGAACTGTAGTCACAGCAACGTAATGTAGACATAAAAAACTAATTTTGGATTGCATGAAACAGAAGACAAATGTACTTGTGCATCAGCAAAACGAAAAATAAATCAGACATTTACCTACATAGTAGACGGACCCATTGTTACACCCAAGGAGAAGGAAGGATCCGGCGGTGTCATAGCTGTTTATGGGTACAACATCCTGGATCTGCCACAAATAATAAATGTAGAAGGCGTCAGAGAAAGATGGTGACTGCTGTTTCTTCATTACTTTACTGAATAATAAGTGTTGGATGACATTTTAATCTTACTAATAAAACTCTTAAACTTACCATGAAGTAGTCTTAAATTATAACGCAGGCCAAATTTCATCAGACCATGTGACACCTTATCTAATCCTTAAAAGGGGTTGTCTCACTACGAGGATTGCTTTTTATGTTAAAGATCTTGCAAAAACAAGTCACTTTGCAATATATGTCCATTAACAGTGCCCTACCTATTCCTAGATATCCCCTCTTGTATAGGCTGCTTCAGCTCCTCAGGTCGCTATAGCTACAGACCTGTTCAATCTCTCATGATAGGCTGCCAGCACTGGTTGCTATAGCTACAGACCTGGCTTCTGTTGCAGTCCAGTAGAAGCCAGTAAACACGCCCCTGAATTCAAAATGAAACCAAGAAAACATGACTGATGTAAGATGAATCAATGTAGTGAGACAACCCTTGAACCCGATTTTTGGCAATGCCAGTTTTGTAATTCTCACCTTCCAAGAGCCATTATTTTTTCATTATTCCATAGGGAGGGCTTGTTTTATGCCAAGGATCATATCGGTTGTCTCACCACGCTGTTTTACTGAGCCACAAGCAGTCTAAGATTCATGCAGTGATTCCATAGCAGTGATTAGCATATCAGCCCTTCTAATTGCACTGACATGAGAGCAGGAGATGTTATATGTATAGCAGAGAGCTTCAGAGCTCAAATTCAACAGAAGTGATCTTCTTTGTTTGTTAGAGATAACACACTCAAGATATAAAGCTGCAGGTGTCCTGTGTGCCGACCTGTGGTGACATCAATCCCTGCTATTAGGCAAGACAAACAGCAGAAAGCGGGGAAAAGCAGGTCGGTAATCCGGAGAAACCTGTGTGCACCAAGAGCAGATAAAATCTCTCGTCTCCTCAACAAAGTAAAATAAAGTATTATATTTGGAAAAAAAAAAATTCTTCATTCACCATTCCTAACATACTGTAATCTTTGTAGGAATACCACCCCTTTACTAGCTTGGCAGAGAGAAAGCAGTTGAGTGGAAAGGATGGAGGAATATATGAACAGAAAGCCTCTAAGAGAAGAGGCTGCATGGGCAAAATGATAGAAAAGTATTTCCAGCATCCAAACAGTTAAGTAAAAAGTGTATTGTGAGTGCATTGATATTTCTACAGAGACAACATCACTTTGCAATTATTTTAACCCCTTAATGCCAGTGTTGACGTTCCGGACAGATTCACATTTTTGAAATCTGACATGTCACTGTGAATAACTTTTTGATACTTTCACCTATCCACATGATACAGAGACTGATGAAACCTTCCAAAAGTCTCCCCATTTTGGATTCAACACCCTTCATGGATTTGATATAGTGGTCTATTGTGCATTTTGGGCACACAGGTGTTCAGCACTAGGCCATGAAAATGGGGGTGGGGCACAGTTCTGCCATTGTTTTTTGTGCTTCATTTTTACAGCTCTCACCATGAGGTATAACTGACAGGATAACTTTACTATGCGGGTCAGTACAATTATAACAATATAACTTTCATATAGTTTTTTTTATGTTTTATTACCTTCACAGAATAGAAGGGTTAATAAAAAATTGCATTTTTAGGTCATCAGTCTCATAGCCCTAACTTTATTTTTCTGTATATGGAGCCGATTAAGGGCTCGTTTTTTGCGGGATAAGTTAACGTTTTTATTGGTATCATTTTATTGGGGGACAAGGCTTTCTGACCACTTTTAAATCCGTTTTTAGGAAGCAGGGTGAAGAAAATACTACAATCCTAGTAGGTTTTTTATTTTGTAACAGCGCTCACCGTGCAGTATACATTACAAGTTAGGCTGGGTTCACACGGCTTATTTGTGGGGCGTAATTACGCCCCGCAATTACGCCGTGTGGACGGGGGCGGGGTGCCGGCATATACGCCGCTAGAAAATGACCTGTCACTTATCTCCCCCCGCGGCGGATTCGCCGAGCAGGGAGAGGAGACTTAATCCATAGTTCCCTGAGAACTGTGGATTACCGCAATGACTGGGACGTATTCCAGCCATAATTTGCGCACTACGGCGCGTAATTACGGACTGAAATATGTCCCATTTTAAGCCGTGTGAACATAGCCTTAGTTTTACTCTGTGGGGCAATACGATTATGGCGATAATCTATATATTATATATATATATATATATATATATATTTCTTTTTTTTATGGTGAAGTGCTTTATAAAAAAAAAAAAAAAAAAAAAAAAAGCGCTTTTATTATTATATATTTATTTTAATTTTTCTGTACACAGAACTGTGGGAAGGGCATTTTTTTATTGCGGGATGAACAGACATTTTCATTGGTACCACTTTTGCATTTACATGACTGATTGTTTTTAAATCCACCTTGCGAAATGAACAAAAAACACAATTCTGTAACTTGTTTTCTTTACAGTGTTCACTGTGCGGGTTAAATATCATGACGGATTCATAGGGTAGATTGTTACACGCATGGCAATACCAAATATCTGTACTTTATCTTTTTTGGGGGCGACTGGTGTTTGTAAAGGGGAAAAGGTTGGCGTCTGTGTTTTTATTTTATTTTTTGTACTTTTGTTATTTTTTTTTTACATGTCCCCATAGTGGACTTGGATCAGTGATATTCAAATCACTGTTACAATGGAGAGCAATACACAGCAGTACTGCTGTGTACTGCTCTCCATGGGAACTGTCAACCACTGTGCCCAGCCACGCCCACAGGGCATGGCAGGACGCAGTGGCGTCATGTTCAGCCAGGAAGCTGGGCTGTAGGGTAAGCCATCAGCCACCTCAATTATATCACGGCATTGCCGATGGGGACAGAGAGGGCCCCCTCCCTCTGTCATTCCCTTAGCTGTTGCAGTCGCATTTGACCATGGCGACTAAGGGGTAATCGGCCCCCACCGGCGTAAACTCTGCTCGGGGCCGATGCTGCGGGATGCCAGCTGTAACGTACAACTGGTTTCCCACAGCAATCATCCGAACTCTATTTTAGGGTTTGCCCAATCCTCTGGACGTAAGTTTACATCAATTTGTGGGAACCTCTACCTGACTTGGACATAAGCGTACTTATTTAAGTGAAGTTTTTGGATGCTGGAAACCTTTTACTATCATTCCGGTACACTATGTATGTAGCCCAATAACCATGATTGGAGATACCTTCACCACTAAGGGTGGGTGTCAGATGGCGATAACAGCCGGCACCTGCCATACATGTCAAATACTGGTAAAACGTTTATAAACTTCACCTTAAAGAGGTTGTCTTGTGAAGGCAACCCTTCAATGAAATGAAGTCTGGCTTCTGAAGCCCCTATTAGAGGAAAGGTGAGACCTGCCAGACATTTCCAGTGCAGGCGTCACTGTGGGAAAAATGTAGCACGTCATGGCAGTCATTCAAATGAATGACCATCCATGTAAAACGTTACTGAGCCAGATCTGCCAATACAGGGGTCATAAACTCTCCCCTCGCATCTGCACTAACAGGGTATATAAAAAAAATGGGTTGTCCTTTTAATCAAATTGCTGAAGGTATGCTTGGTGGAATAAAAGAAAAGTTGAGCTGGTTAGAGATATTGAAGACAAGCGTACTATGCAAAAATCTCACCTGCCAGTGTTTAGTCACTGCGTTCCACACTCCTATCTTGCCAGTGTGGCTGGTGGCTATCAGCTGATTTCCAACAAAAAACAAGGCTTCCACTGGAACCCCAAGACTAAAAACCCCTGAAACAGATAGAAGAAAAGTAAGCAATGTCCCAACATCAATTCTCTCTGGAAAGGCAATAAACATAGCCTGTTTCCCCGAAAATAAGACAGCGTCTTATATTAATTTTTTGCTCAAAGATGTGAGATGTCTTATTTTTCCATGAATAAATTATGGCATGCTATACTAGTGTGTGTGTATATATATATATATATATATATATATATATATATATATATATATATATCTCAAAGTTTAGAGTCGCAAACCATAGGATATATGTATGTAAAGGACATTTTATGGCAGCTACAGTGACTTAGGATGGCAAATGTGACATGCTGGGAGCTATGGAACTAGAAGTCCCAGCATTCCCCCATCAGCCATCCTGTGAGATGTGTGTTAGTATCATTGCTCTGTTCTCCCCCCCTCTTCCCTCTGTTACTTACATGTACTTTCTGTCTACTCTCCTTTGGATGTTCGGGACCTGTGGTGACATTACAGTCACATGACCTCCCTGCACAGGTCCTTCAACCCTCTAATGTTTTCCACTATGTTTTATTTTCGTGGGGGTGCCTTATATCAGGGAATTCAACAAAATCTCTGCTATGTCTTACTTTTGGGGGTGTCTTATTTTCGGGGAAACACGGTAGCTGAGAAGAGCCAGTTTTTGTCAACACATTTTCAAGCTACAAGTCAGTCTTCCCATAAACCACATATTCAAGTCCATTTTACCCGCTCTCCATCTCACCAATTTCACTTCCTGTGCCGTCGCCAGTGATTGCCCACAAGATGATCTCACTGCTGGAAGAGACCGCGAGCATCTTATCATTGTCTCCCAGGGACCCTCCAACTGTCTTGGCATTAAGAGCCACCCGCTCAATCACCCAATCCAGACAGGGGCTAGTGAATATCAGCTGCCATCCAGACGTCTCTTTCATCCTAGGGGTCAAAGAAAACAAAACGTTCGAAAAAATACAGATATGTAGATTTTATTGTATTGCTAAATAGCTTTAAAGAGAACCCGTCACATAGTTTTCGCCCTCCTGGCTGAGGACAGAACAAGGTAGTGTCAGACCTGCTGTTTCCAGCGCTGCGTCCCTTATTCTGTAAGATACTGGAGTTTTCGTGTATTTAATGCTCAAAGCTGCAGTTTGCAGCCAGAAAAGTCATTCGAAGAGTCCTTCAGAGTGTGAGTTTTTTTATACCCCGCCCAGCTGAGGCTAGCCCTGCCCACCTCAATTGACAAACCTATTACTTTGAATAGGTAGAAACCTGTGAATAACTGTCAGTGGGAGGGGGCTAGCCTTTGGTGGGCGGGGCTAACACCTGCTCATGAATAAGATTTGAGGGGTAATGCTCTAAAACTGCTGCATCTTACAGAATAAGGGACAGAGCGCTGGAAACAGCAGGTCTGACACTAACTTGTGCTGTTCTCAGCAAGGGAGGCATAACCTATGTGACAGGTTCCCTTTAAGCTTAAGTGTGATAAATGTATTCTGGTGAGGCCCGGTTCACATCTGGGTCGTAGGATCAGTTTAGAGCCTTCATCTCGACAGCAGCGCTGGATTTTTTTATTTTTTTTTTAACATGACCGACACCAACAGAGTAGGTCGGGTTTCGGTCACAATGTCTGGTCATTTCATGGAAATACTACCACTCTCCATATACAGTATCAGCAGCACACTACTAGCACTAAAAAAAAAAAAAAAAAGTCAATGGGGACGTAGGAATTTTTGGGAAAAACATTTCTGCTACTTTTAAATACATGAAAACTTGAGATGTTTTGTGCTTTCACAGTTTTTATCAAAAATGTACACTTTTGCCAACGTCATGTATTTGAAAGTAGCAGAAATGCTTTTCCCAAACAATGTATATGTTCTCTTTGAATGTTTTTTAGTGCTAGTAGACTGCTTCTGATATTGTACTGTATTTACACTGAACCCATTAGAGCACGGGAGACAGAGATTAACCCCTTAAGCCCCAGGCCTGAAAAGTAGTTAATGACCAGAACATTTTTTTAGTTTTTGCCTCCTCGTGTTTCAACAATTGTAACTTTTTTATTTTTTCAATGACGCAGTTAGAGGAGGCATCGATTTATTCGAGACAAGTTGTACTTTATGGGGGGAATAGTTAAGTTTCACTATAAATAATTGCAGATTTTATTTTTTTTTAATTTTTTTTTACACCATTCACATTTCACACTTAATAACTTGTTAGATTAATTCTACAGGTTATTACGGTCGTGTGGATACCAAATATGTGTAGGGGTTTTTTGTGTGTGTAATATATGCACAATTATTTTTTATTAAATATTTATTTTATTTTTTTTATATTAATTTTTTTTTACACTTATGTTTTTTTTTTTTTTTTTTTTTTTTTTTTTTTATTCCCCTGAAGGGAGAACCGTTTTTCTTTTTTTTTTTTTTTAACACTTAGTAATGTATTAGCATATTCATATATGCTAATACATTATAATCTGTGACACAGGCAGTGATCAGGACAGCTCACAGTCTGTCCTGGTCACTGGCCTGTTACACAGACAGCTCTGGGGCCACTCTAGGTCCCCAGGGCTGACTGTGCAGTCGTTCCCCGGGCTCTGTCGGATGACCGGATGTTCCGATCACCCGACAGAGCGGGGGAACCCTTTGATTGCGCTGCGGTAACGCACCGCCGCAATCAAAGGGTCAAAGCACCGGGTTGCGGAGGTTTCCTCCGCTGCTCGCAGGGGATGTTCTGGGATCGGGGCTGTGTAGTACAGCCCCGATCCCAGCGCAGCTGCGGCGCCCAGGCACCGCAAACTCCGGTGTCTGCAGCGACGTCTAAAGACATCGCTGCAAACGAACGACCTGAAATGCCTGCCGTCTAAAGACGGTGGGCGGTCGTTAATAAACTTTCTCCAATATCCAAAAAACATTACCTGTAACAGACTATGAACTGAGCAAATGCCACAGCAATCCAGTTATGATGTCCACACAGTATGCGAACCATGCCGGGGTCACCAGACAGCCCTAGAATGAACAATTAATCTGTTTAAGTGCAATGTCAAAAGCAAAGTATATTATGAAGGTTCGTATCGTCTCTTTATACTAAAAACAATGAACGAAGTCACCAACCCCACACAAGGAATAACATTTGATATATTACACAGTATCCTCTGCTGTTAATAATGCACATGTTAATATCAACCCATGTACTGCTCATATTAAGCTGCATATCGACAAAAGCCTTTATAAATTATATAAATGCACATGATGAAACTAACCTCAATTTACATAGCTCCTCTCTTCTAACAAGCGCCCAAGAATGCCAGCACCCCCCAAATTGGGGGGCATAGTGTTACTCCTCCGAACAGGAGCGCGCTCGTTCCCTGTACTTCTAGAGCCGACCTGCAGCCCAGATACGCTGTGTCGATTCCTTCTCTTGGCGGGGAAGACTGAAACAAACAACCAGAACTCAAGATATTAATAAGTGGTAATTTCACAGGCGAGTGTCTCCAAAACTTTGTAGATTCTGAAATACAGCACCTCAAGATTACAGTAGTAGTCCTTAAGAGGGCTCTCTCACCACAATGTTTCATTGACTCACAGGCAGTTTTACATTCGCTCTGTCTCCTCAGGCTGTGGGTGGTTCTATAGCATTGATTAGCATATTTAGCTTCTCTGTAACTAGCTGAGCCATTACACTGACAAGTGCAGGAGATGTGATCTCTTCAGTAAACAAAAAAGTATGTTCTGTGAAGACTGAAAACAATGGCTTATTTGTAATCTTGTTAGGGATAATTAGATTGCTGGGAGTGAGCTCCATCCTTCCATGGTGATGTCACTCCTTGCTCTTCTCAGCTAACAGAGTTAGGGTATGTTCACACGGCGTAATTTCGGCGCGCTTTTCGCCGCGTATTTGAGCTCTAATACGGGCGAGATGTGCGCCGAAATTACGGTAATCCATAGTTCTCATAGAGAACTCCTCATATTGTACGCGCAGGGAGATAAGTGACAATTTATCTGCCAACTGGCTGCAGCAATGAAGCACCCTTGGCGGAAAGGGAAGTATATGGCAGCGCTGGAACACAGGAGAGAAGAGTATACTTCTTTAAAAAAAATTCTTAATCAGGCCCTCCAAAAGCTAATTTTTTTTTTTTTATTAAAATGAAGTGGACAACCCTTTTAACTTGGCAACCTAAACGACCTTGTTAGTCTATCTGGCTAAGAAGGTATCATTTACCTGGTGGGGGGAGGTATCCATTGAATAGCACACTACCGCATGAGGAGCGTTCCAACTCTTCACATAGCTGTAGGCGTCTCACTGGGAAATAGAAATAATAATAAAAAAAAAGTACCATTAAAATGTTAGTTAAAAGGTGTACTAGACAACCAAAGGGGACACAGATGGTTACCTAGTGGGGTGATTCCATAGAATTCTGCTTCATGGAGGAGAAGCGAACTGTTTACCCCTCTGGAAAACACCAAAATACACTAAATAAGAAAAATGCACAAATATGGATTTATGGGCGTGGATGAGCGAGATAATAAAAGGAGACTGTATATTTCCCCTCTATAGACCAACCTGGTATCTAGCTCTTTGGTACGTAAGAAGTTCAGTATTGGAGCAAACACTGTAGGGTCTCTGTCGATAAAGATCTGTCAAGAAAAAAAAAAAAATTGCTATTAGACTGCCAATCACTGCATGCACCTCACTAATACATGTAAGAGCAGTACAGGGCATGTAGTACCACTCTGTACTGTGGAAAGGCGCTATAAACCACTAATCACTGCATGCACCTCACTAATACATGTAGGAGCAGTACAGGACATGTAGCACCGCACTGTACTGTAGAGAGACGCTATAGACTGCCAATTACTGCATGTACCTCACTAATACATGTAAGAGCAGTGCAGGACATGTAATACCACACTGTACTGTAGAAAGGCGTATCATTACCACTGGCATAGTAAACAAAGACAGGTGTGAGACCACAGAAATTTTGGATCTGAAAGTCGAGTATATAAGTATTTTCAGTGACATGCTACTTGAGCAGAGGTTTTTTTTTTTTTTGGCCACTTTCAGTCATACAATGTGCAGAATTTCCACATAACTCACCGCACCAGTTTCATCCTTTAGGGAGGAGATGCGACCACTGAGAAGGCTGAAAAAAGAAGGAAAATAAGAACAATATCCATGTTGGTCTTAGAAACTCAAAATTCTTTTTTTCTGATACAAATGATGAGTGTTCAAGGACATTTCTCTGTAAATGTTTTTTTTCCAGGTGAGGCTGTATCCAGGCGCACTCTTCTGTCATCTTCCCTAATCATTGTAATACAGCTGCATTCCTAGATGACAATCGAGGCTATGTCCCCTAAAACAGATTTGTACTTTTCATATAATTCTTTATAACACACATTAAAATACTGCTACTGAACAGCAACATGCTGAGAGGAGCAGGGACTGTCAGAGCAGTTGCAGAATTGCGCGTAAAGGACCACTCCGGGTTTTTAGTTATCATATCCATTTATATAGCGCTGTTAAAGGGAACCTGTCACATAGGTCATGCCCCCATTGCTGAGGGCAGCACAAGCTAGTGTCAGACCTACTGTTTCCAGCGCTGTGTCCCTTATTCTGTAAGATGCAGCAGTTTTAGAACATTTAGTGCTCAAACCTGCAGTTTTCAGCCAGAAAAAAGTCATTCGAAGAGTCAGTTTTTTTCATGCCCCACCCACCTGAGGCTAGCCCCTGCCCACCTGAGGCTAGCCACGCCCACCTCAACTGATAAACCTATTACTTTGAATAGGTAGAAACATGTGAATACCTGCCAGGTAGGCGGGGCTATGCTTTGGTGGGCGTGGCTAACACCTGCTCATGAATAAGATTTGAGCATTAAATGTTCTAAAACTACAGCATCTTACAGAACAAGGGACACAGCGCTGGAAACAGCATGCCTGACACTACCTTGTTCTGTCCTCAGCAAGGGGGGGCATAATCTATGTGACAGGTTCCCTTTAAATTCCAGTGCGCTGTACAAAGATTGTCATTATTCACATTGATCTCGGTCCCCATAGTCTAAGGGCATGTCCACACGACGGGTTTAGCCGCGGTTCCCGCGGCCAAACCTCGTCCTCGCCTCGCGGCAAACTCGTATCTTCCGACATGGGTTTGCGACGCGGGCGATGGGCGTGGTCTCGGTGTGGTGGGCGTGGCTTGCGGAGAGGGTTTGCCCCATGCAAATTAATAGGCACAGGGCAAATCGCGCCGCAGGCTAGCCGCGCACCACCCACGGCGATGCCCGCGGCAACAAAGCGGCCGCCGCGCTGAGAACTCCCTGTCAAGAATTGACAGGAGAGTTCTCACACACCTGCGGCGTGTGAATATTAACGTGGTTTCCAATAGGAAACCATGTTAATAAACTAGGCGCGATTTGGCCGTGGTTTTGGCCGCGGAAACCACGTCGGAACCCGTGGCCATGACCGTGGCCAAATCCGTCGTGTGAATAGGGCCTAAATTCCAGACTAACTTATCAGTTTGTTTTTTGTGTGTGGGTGAAACCCAAGCATACAAGGGGGAGGGGGGAAATGCAAACTCCCTGCAGAAGTTTTACTTGGTGGCCCCAAAATGTTGGCATTTAAACCCAGGACCCCAGTTATGCAAGGCAACAGTGCTAACCAGTGAGCCACGTGGTTGCTCAGTTCATTACAAATTGCTTCTAGGTAGTAGTGCCAGTGATTTTGCTTACCTGCGGCTGAATACAGGATTTCTCACTGCTGCCACTGGGTCATGTGACCTGCACTCTGAGCTGCTGAAACACACAGCCTAGTTGTAAGATCCAGAAGTGAATCTCTCCATGGGAAGTTCAAAGTCAGTCTCATAGGAATGCAGAGACTGACCTCCTGTCAGCATCAAAAACACATGGGGCCACTTGTAGGAAAACTTTTTGGTTTTTAAAATTCACTTTTTGTCCTAGTTACCAATCGACCCCATTGAACCAATCACAGTCCCCCCTTTCATTCATTTAGTGCTCTGGAAAAATGAAGGGGGCTCTGATTGGTAATATGGCTCTGATGGTTGCTATGGGCTCTGACTGGTTGCTAGGGCTTGATGGTTGTATGGGCAAAAGGGGGTTTTTAGCCCTAGACCTTTTTTCATACATGGGGGCCCAATGTCATCAGCAACTCGTGGGGCGGTCACACCCAAGAGAAGACTAGCACAGCAGTGAGAAGCCCTGTATTCAGAAGAAGCAATTTCTAATCAACTAAAAGGGAAAAAACATTTTTGCAGTGGTCCTTTAAAGGGACGTCAAAGTTTGCCCCTGGTGAGGACAGCCAAGCTGTGTAGCTGTGTTTCCGCCGTGTCCCTTATTCTGTAAGATGCTGCAGTTTTGTGTTTTTTGCTCAAATCTGCAGTTTTCGCCAGAGAGTCCTTCAAAAAAGCCCTTTAAGAGTCCTTAAAGAGTCCTTTTAAAGAGTCCTTTTAAAGAGTTCCCTTTAAAAAGTCCTTAAAAAAGTCCTTCAAAGAGTCCCTTCAAAGAGTCCTTCAAAGGTCCTTCAAGGTCCCTTTAAAGGTCCTTCAAAGGGTCCTTCAAAAAGTCCTTTAAAGAGTCCTTAAAGGCCTTCAAAGACCCTTCAAAAAGGCCCCTTTAAAGAGCCCCTTTAAAGGTCCCTTTAAAAGGGCCCTTTAAAAAAGTCCCTTCAAAAAGTCCTTCAAAGAGTCCCTTTAAAGAGTCCTTCAAAAGTCCTTCAAAGGTCCTTAAAGAGTCCCTTTTAAAAGGTCCCTTCAACGAGTCCTTCAAAGAGTCCTTCAAAGAGTCCTTCAAAGAGTCCTTCAAAGAGTCCTTCAAAGAGTCCTTCAAAGAGTCCTTCAAAGAGTCCTTCAAAGAGTCCTTCAAAGAGTCCTTCAAAGAGTCCTTCAAAGAGTCCTTCAAAGAGTCCTTCAAAGAGTCCTTCAAAGAGTCCTTCAAAAAAGTCCTTCAAAGAGTCCCTTTAAAGGCCCTTTAAAGAGTCCCTTTAAAAAGGGTTTTAAAAGAGTCCTTCAAAGAGTCCTTCAAAGAGTCCTTCAAAGAGTCCTTCAAAGAGTCCTTCAAAGAGTCCTTAAAAAAGGGCCCCTTTAAAGAGTCCTTCAAAAAGTCCCTTAAAGAGTCCTTCAAAGATCCTTCAAAAGTCCTTCAAAGGGTCCTTCAAAGGTCCTTTTTTTTTTAAAAACCCGCCCATTGAGGCTAGCCCCCCCTCCTAACTGACAAACCCATTATTTGAAAAGGTGAAACTGTGAAATAATGTCAGTGGGGGGGGCTGGCCTTGGTGGGTGGAGCTAACACCTGCTCATGAATAAGATTTGAGCAATTTAAAAGCTCTAAAACTGCGCTCTTAAGAATAAGGGAACAGCGTGGAAAAGCAGGTTGTCATGCTTGTGCTGCCCTAAACAAGGGGGGCATAACCTATGTGACAGGTTCTCTTTAAGATCTGCTGGACGGAAGACATGGATTTCAATATGAGCGTATGTAATGGGGGACCCTATTTAATAATGAAGTATAATGCATAAAATACAATCCCTCGAGAAAAAGGAGTCTGAAACCCACGTCAAGGTCTGTCTAGAAGTGCTGAACCTGTGGATGAGAACGATATTAGTAGTGCAGAACATGGAAATTCTAGGTGACACCAAGTTAGCCAGCACAGCGTACATTTCTAAGTAATAAAGGATTTTTTTTGCAGTTTTCTTAAGTGGAAGCCAGAAGTTGTTTCAGAAGCTACCCTGTATCCCCGAAAATAAGACCGGTCTTATATTAATTTTTGCTCTAAAGATGCAAATAGGTCTTATTTTCAGGGATTTTATTTTTCCAAAATAAATTATAGCATGCTTCTAGTGTGTTGTGTGTATATTTTTTTAAAATTAAGGCACAAACCATAGGAAATGTATGTAAAGGAATTTTATGGCGCTGCAGGATTCTTCAAAGGATGGCAAATTGAATGTGGGATAGTAGAACTGAAGCCCCGCTGCCCATGAGCCTCCTGTGGTGTGGTGTCAGTATCATTGCTTGTTCTCCACCCTCTTCCCTCTATTACTTACATGTACTTTCGTTCCTGTTGGGATGTTCGGGACTGGGTGACACAGTCACATGACCCCCCTGACAGGTCCTTCAGAATTGTCCAGGGATTCTTGGGGTGAGCGGGGTTTGGGGAAACACCCGCCCCCCCCCCTTCTCCTGCCCACCCTTAGGGAACCCCTTTGTCTATGGGGAGCTGCAGAAATGTTTTCCCGTATGTTTATTTTGGGGGGGGGGGGGGGTGCCTTATATTAGGGAATTTAACAAAATATCTGCTATATCTTACTTTCGGGGGGTGTCTTATTTTCGGGGAAACACGGTATGAATTTTAACATGGAAAGCAACGCGGATTCCTCTAAAATCCAAGTGCAATCCGAGTCCCTTCTTTAGAATCTGTGCTGGGGATGTCACTTTTGAACTACAGGCGGGGTTCTCTACACCGCGGATTTCAGGGGCTTTAGTGCGGTTTAAAAAAATGGGGCATGCCCATTTATTGAAGTGGATCCTCCTTGGGTTCTGCTCTCACACAAGCGATGCGGATTAGTCCAATATAAGGCTAAATCCACATGACGAATATTTCAAGTCGGAATCCACGTGGAATATGGCTAAACCAAAAATAAACATCCCCCTGGTTCAACAGAAAAAAACCGAGTAGTTCATACAACATATTTATTCGGTTTTTAAAACAATTAAAAAAAATAAATAAAAGAAAACTTAGCACGTGTCCATTCTTCTGTCGTATTCCGCATGGAAATACGACCGGTGGAAGGGCTAAAATGTGAGATACCTCAAACGCGTCCAAAACCCCATAGAAATGAAGGGGACTCATTTTCTGACTGTAAATCCTCCGAAAAAAACCAACCTAAATAAAACCAGATTCTACATGGTTTTCAACGGTAGAATCTGACGAGTACATTTTACCCATCGGCCTGACGAACCCGGGGTTTTGGTTCCCCGGCGTGGGGATCATTTTTTGGATTTTTTTAAATCCAAAAAAAACGCATGCAAAAGCGCTGCGTAAATTGCAGCAGGGGGGTTTGGATGGTTTTGGGGTGCGCAGGATCGCCCCCATAGTTTTTTTTTGGGGTCGCTGCATCCAACGGATAAAGGGAAGGACATGAAAAATTCTTGTTGGCGGATGTGGGGGAAAAAAACTCATAGATAGCTCTGTACGACTTTGAAAATCTTATTAAAGGAGGAAAATAAAACACTAAAAAAGTCTTCTACCATCAAATAATTGATAGAACGCTCAAAATTTAGAGGGGATCCTGATTTACTAGGGGAAACAAAGCCCACAAAATTCTATAGAAAAAATACCAGCAGGGCTGAAGGTACGGAAAAAGCAAAACTATTGGGACCCTTTGAATTTAAGGGAAGGGGGGAGTTTAATTTTCTAAAATCTAAGCCCCCTACCCCAGAGAAGTATTGTATTGCGCAGGTTTCAGATACCAATTTTCCCAAACAATACAAGATCTGGGAAGAATAAAGGGGACTGAAAAAAGAACTGAAAATGGGGGGCCACGCAGAATTTAGGAGGAATGGGAATAATATGGTTATTATGCCCCCTCATCCTCTGGAACTCCATACACCCCCTTTTTTAGGGGGTGGAGGGCCCCCCGGTCCGGCCTGAGACACCCTCAGAAACAATGATTTGATCAACATCGTAATTAAAAACAAGACAGGCAACTGAGTCAAAAGAATACAGTTTTTAAGAGGGGCCTGACTTTTTTGCCCCCCACCCAAATTTGTGATTTTTTTTGGACTAAAGATTTACTCTATTTGTGGTAAACTAAGTGGCATAAATTTTTTTAAAATAAAGATGTATTGAATGCAGCAATTGGGTGTTACGACAAGGATCTAGAGGGTTCGTACTTTTGGTGTCCTTATGAGGAGGAAAAAATGAGAGAGGGGCAAAATAAATTTAAACTCAAAAGTAGGAGAATGCCCCCCAGCAGTTGGTTCACGTGAAATAGATTTATTTTTGCAAATAGTTCAAAGAATCCCTGATTGGGGTGAACAGAGGTTACCCTTCCTTATCTCAGTTTTTTGGGGGGAAAATTTGAAGCATGTCAGCATGGAAGGGATAAGTTTAATATCAAAAACCCCCGTAAGGGGGGAAATTTAGTTATATTAAATCATGTATGTATAAACAAATGTGTAACGATTTTCTCAAGACAAAAGGCATTTGATATTTTACTTCAGATCCAAC